>SJYC01048836.1:0-41239 GCA_006408675.1 Madoqua kirkii | reverse complement strand
TGAAGTCTTGTTACATATTTCAAATCAGTTTACAAACAATAAAATCACTACTATTTAATGTTAAATCATAAATCTAAATCAATTACTCAATTATATTTTTAATTGGAATCATAAATTGATCTCTTATATACTATAATATGCCAAATAACTTTAAACATTACAAGTACTTTAAAAAATATCAAATATACATAAATTTTCCTAAAGCAAACACACAAAAATATATTCAAACTGTGAGTATAGTTTACATCATTCTTTCTATTAACAATGCTAAATCTTCTTGGGGTTAAAAGATTCTTAGCTGCTTAGGAAACACGGCTTTCCAGAGGCAGACCCCTGTTTCAGAGCAGAGGGTACAGATGGACTTGCAGAGATTGAGCTGAGGTCTAAGCACGCCACTCATCAGGCCTGAGCACTGACAGGGTGAGCTAAAATTCCATAATTTCTAGAGAGGCAGCAGGAGAGCAGTAATGACTGGGGGAGGAGGAGGATATCCTTCAGAATATTTTGGACCATCATAAGGACTTTGACTCTCTGAGGGGAAACACTTAAAGAGTTTTGAGTGGGGAAGTGGTAATCTCTTTATTTTAACAGTGAACCTGAGATGCAGTTTGTGCCAATGGTTTGTGAGAGGAAGGCTGCTGGAGTGTTTCTGGGAAAGGTTTCCCAGATCTTGAAAGAAAGCATGAGAAAGAATACCACCCACCTCCCAGTTCCCACAAACACACAGATACATTTTTATTACCTTCTAGATATTGTCCCATGAAAATGTGATGCCTGGATCCCTGGCAGTCATTTTGTGATGATTAAGAAGCTACCTGAAAATAAGCTGACTCTAAGCATGGCAAAGATGAAACTTCTTTTTTAACAGCCTGAGATATAATTCAGGTACCATCCAATTAGCTCATTTAAATTCAGTGGTTTTAAATATATTCACCGCATTGTGCAACCATCCCATCAAATAATTTGGGACCTTTTACCACCACAAATATAAGCCCTTTACCCATTCGCACTCTTCATTCTTCATATCGCTCTTCATTTCCTCTCAACCTCCTCAGCTCTAACCAACCATTAAATTACTTTCTGTCTCTATAGATTTGCCTATTCTGGACACTGTATAAGTGGAATCATAGAGTATGCGGTCTTTGGTGACTGGCTTCTTTAAGTTAGCATGTTTTAAAGGCTCATACATGTTAGGACCTGCATAAATATCTCACTCCTTTTTATCGCTGAGTTTTATTCGATTATACAGTGGAATACGTATATTCCATTATACATTATTCCATTATACATTGTACTACATTTAAAAAAATCCGTTTATTAGGTGATGGACATTTGGCTTTTGACTACTATGAATAATGCTGCTGTGAACATTTGTGCACAGTTTTTGTGTGTGTGAGGACATGTTTTAATCTCTTGGATATATAATGATATATATGGGCCATATGGCAACTTTGTTTAATCTTTTGAGGAGCTGCTTGACTGCTTTGCAATGTGAGAGCACATTTTACGTTCAAACTGCCAATATATGAGAGTAACAATTTCACTGCCTCCTTGCTAGTTTCTTAATGTGAATGATGTGATAGTGGCCATTTGTTTATCTTCTTTAGATAAATGTCTGTTCATTCATATCTTTAGCCCATTTTAAAATTGGGTCATTTATCATTTATTTCTGAGTGGAAGAGTTCTTTCTAATATATTCTGGATACAAGTCCTTTTTATTATATATATGTGATTTGCAAATACTTTCTCTCATTCCTTGTGCTGTCTTTTCCACTTTCTTGATGATGTCCTTTGTAGCACAAAAGTTGTTAATTTTAGTGAAATCCTATTTATCCTTTTTATCCTCTACCAAACATTTTTGGTATTATGTATAAGAAGACGTTGCCCAACTTTAAGTCATGAAGATTTACTCCTATTTTTTCCTGAGTTTTATACTCTTAACTCTTACATTTAAGTCTATTATTACTTTCGAATTAATTTTGGTAGGTGATGTGAGGTAGAGGTCCAATTTCATTCCTTTGCATGAGGCTACCCGCTTTCTCAGCACCGTTTGTGGAAAAGACTCTTCTTTCCCTATTAAGTTATCTTGGGACCACTGTTGAAAATCAATTGATAATCAGTGTCAGAGTTTATTTCTGACTTCTTGATTTTGACCTGTCTATCCTATGCCAGTACTGCCCTGTCTAGATCACTGTGGCTTTGAAGTATATTTTGATTTTAGGAAGCACAAATCCTCAACTTTGTTTTTCTTCAAGGTTGTTTTTTTTTTTTTTTTTTTTGCTGTTTGGCATCCTATGAGACCCCATATGTATTTTAACGTCACCTTGTCAATTTCTGGAAGACAGATAACTTGGATTTGATAGGGATTGTATGTGTGTGCTGACTTAGCACACACACATACTGATTCTATAGATCAATCGAGGATTGTTTCCTTCTTAATGATATTAAGTCTTCTAGTTTAGCAACATGAAATATTCTTGCATTTATTTAAGAATTTAGAGCAAAAGTCTTGTAAAATTTGCTTCTAAGTATTTCTCCATTTGACATTATTGTAAATTAAATTGTTTTGTTACTTTTATCTCATATTGTTCATTGCTAGCATATACAGAAATGCGATTGATTTATATACCTTGTATCTTTTAAGTTGCCAAAATCATTCATTTGTTGGACTTGATTTAATGGGTTTCTTAGGATTTTCTTTATACAAAATTATGTCATGTACAAATATAGTTTTACTTGATACAGAATTCTCTTTTTAACCCCCAGCACTTTAAATATGTCATCTCACTGCTTTCTGAACTTCATAGTTTCTGACGAAAATCAACTATTTATGTTATTGAAGTTTCCATAAAAGTGATGAATTGCTTTTTTGTTGCTGCGTTCAAGATTCCTTGTCTTCACTGTTCAACAGTTTGATTATGGTGTGTCGAATGTAGATCTTTTTGAGTTTACCTTATTTGGAATTTACTGAATTTTACACATTATAAAAAAACAAATTGGGAAAGCTGTTGGCGACTCTTTCTCTAGATATTCTTTTGGCTTTGTGTCCCCTTTTCATCTCTCTTATCCTTCTAGAACTCCCATTATGTGCGCATTCATAGGCTTGGTGGTATTTCATAAGTCTCTGAGCAACTCTTCATTTTTATTTATTGTTTTCTGTTTGTTCTTCATTGTATTGTCTCTATCAATCTATATTCAAATTCACTAATTATATTTTTCTGCCAGTACAAATATACTGCCGAGTCCTGCTAGTAGGTTTTTTCAGTTCAGTTATTGTATTTTAAACTCAAGAATTTCCATTTGTCTTTTTTTTATAATTTTTATCTCTTAATTGATATGCTCTGTTTGATGAGACAGTATCATTATACCTTCCTTTTTCTTTTCTAAAATAAAACCAAAACATATTTATCTAGAGCTGTTATTAAATTACAACTTCAACATTTATTTTTAATATCAAATATATCTCTTATCTCATTTTTTATTGTTGATAAGAGACCCTTCTCCGACGACTATTGCATGCAAAAACAGGCAGTGGTGAAAGAAAGTTGTCTTGTTTTTAAACAACCTTTTTTATTTTTTTGTTTTGGATGTTTTTGCTCAAAATCCAGCAGCCAAATGAGGAAACTCCTAGAGAGCTTGGTTATCAGGGCACATAAAGTCCCTTCCACATTTTGAGAATTGGGAGCAAACCTTTCATTTGAAACAGCAAAATGTTCTTGATGGATTTATGTATGTACTTTTAATATTGATTGTATCTAATGTATTAAATAGTAAGATTAACATGAGTAGGCATGCACTTAGGGAAATTCACATTTTCCTATTATAGTACACATCTTTAATACTGGGATGGAAAATACAACCAGTATTCCTCATTTAGCTAGAAGCACTTAGAAAAGATATCTATTGCTTATGTGAACTTCCTAGATAGTTAAGTTTTACATATTAAGTGATGAAAATCCATCTAAAATATATTATGTTTTCTTGTCTTCTGAGACAACAACAAATGTATTTAGATTTTAAAAAAATGATAACTGTTTCAAAGAATACCTGTTTATGAAAAGAGCCATGTAATGAATTTGAACTGTGGTGTTGGAGAAGACTCTTGAGAGTCCCTTGGACTGCAAAGAGATCAAACCAGTCAGTCCTAAAGGAAATCAGTTTTGAATGTTCATTGGAAGGACCGATGCTGAAGCTGAAGCTTCGATTCTTTGGCCACCTGATGCAGAGAACTGACTCATTGGGAAAGACCCTGATGCTGAGAAAGACTGAAGGCAGGAGGAGAAGGGGACGACAGAGGTCAAAATGGTTGGATGGCATCAACAACTCGACGGACATGGGTTTGAGCAAGCTTTGGGAGTTGGTGATGGACAGGGAGACATGGTGTGCTGCAGTCTACGGGGTGACAAAGAGTCGGGCACAACTGAGTGACTGAACTGAAGTGAATGGGAAGTTGCTGAGAGCTGGCAGACTGCTGTTGAGAGCAGCTGGCTTATTCTCTCAGCAGCCCACAATTTTCATGCTCTTTTGTCTGGTTTTAAGAATTTCTCTTCCTCTATTAGGTTCCCAGCTTTTACTCTAACTTCTGTCAATGAACCTTAACCTAACCCTTTATTTCTGAAAGCATGGTCTTTGGTTCTTTGGGCATGTGTATTACAGCTGCTATAAACTCTTTGTTTGGATCCTCTCAAATGCACTTTCTGTTTCCTACTTCTCTTCTTGATTGGTCATACTTTTTGCTTCTTTGCATTAGTTTTAATTTTTTTGCAAATTGGACATTTTAGATACTTATTGTTGTTTTTCAGTTGCTAAGTTGTGTCTGACTCTTTGTGACCTCATCGACTGCAGCACACCAGTCTTCCCTGTCCTTGACTATCTCGCAGAATTTGCTCAAGTTCATGTCCATTAAGTCAGTGCTGCTGTCTAACCATCTCATGCTCTGTCCCTCCTTTTCCCATCAGGCTTTCCCAGAATCAGGGTCTTTTCCAATAAGGCCACAGCCCATGGGGGTCACAAAGTGTCGGACATGACTGAGCGACTCCACTTTGCATCAGGTGGCCAAAGTATTGGAGCTTCAGCTTCAGCATCAGTCCTTCCAATGAATATTCAGGATTGATTTCCTTTAGGGTTGACTGATTTGATCTCCTTGCAGTCCAAGGAACACACAAGAGTCTTCTCCAGCACCACAATCTGAAGGCATAATTTCTTTGGTGCTCAGCCTTCTTTATGGTCACCTTCTCACATCCATACATAACTACTGGAGAATATCATAGCTTTGACTATACAGACCTTTGCCAGCTTTTTAATATGCTATATGGGTTAGTCATAGCTTCCCTTCCAAAGAGCAAGCATCTTTTAATTTATGACTGCAGTTATCATCCTCAGTGATTTTGGAACCCAAGAAAAGAAAATCTGTCACTGCTTCCACTTTTTCCCCTTCTGTTTGCCACAAACTGATGGGACCAGATGCTATGATCTTAGTTTTTTGAATGTTGAATTTCAAGTGAGTTTTTTCATTCTCCTCTTGCACCCACATCAAGAGGCTCTTTCGTTCCTCTTCACTTTCTGCCATTAGAGTGGTATATCATTTGCCACTGAAGATGGAGAAACTCTGTACAGTCAGCAAAAATAAGACCTAGAGCTCATTTCATGAGCCCTTTATCTCAAAATTCAGGCCTAAATCAAAGAATGTAGGGGAAACCACAAGGCCATTCAGGTATGACCTAAATCAAATCCCTTATGATTATACAGTAGAGGGGGATGAATAGATTCAGAGGGTAGACAGAATACCTGAAGAACTATGGACAGAGGTTTGTAACATTGTACAGGAGGCAGTGACCACAGTTTTAGATAATATATTGTAGTAACTCTAGATATATTGCCCTAACTTTCCCAAGAGTTGTTTTCTTGTTTATTTGGTTAGTGACTTTGCTGGACTATTTCAGTAAAATCCAGCCAGTTCTATTTATCTTGGCTGCTAGGATGTCTGATAATGTGGAGGGTTAGACAGAGTTTGAATTATGTTTCTGCCACTTTGCTGAAGATCCTTGAATGTATGGTATAACTTCTTTGTGCTGTAGTTTTTCATCTGTTTGATGGGGTCAATAATAATAACTAGTGTTATAAATGCATACTATGAAGTACACACTCTTTCTATGTTTTGTGTGGTGCTCAGTGGTTCCGTCTTGTTCATCTCTTTGAGGTTGCCTGGGTTATAGTTCCAGACACCACGGACAGTAGCCCGCCAGGTTCCTCTGTAGAATTTTCTGGGCAAGAACACTGGTGTGGGTTGCCCTTCCCTACTCCAGGGGATCTTCCTGACCCAGGGATCAAACCAGTGCCTCTTGCACCTCCTGCACTGGCTGGTGGCTTCTTTCCCACTAGCGCCACCTGGGAAGCCGTGGCTGCCGGGATGTCTGATAGAGACATAACAGATTTTTATCTGTTCCATGGAGATACCAATAACTAGTATTATAAATGCATATTGTGAAGTACACACTTGTTATATGTTTTAGCTAATTTAATCTTAACAACCCTATGAAGTAAGTACTTACTATTATCCCCATTTTACACATAACAAAACTGAAGCAGAGAGACTAAGTACTTTTCCCAAGAATACACAGGTAATGAGTGATAATTCTGGGATCTGAACCCAAGTGCCCAGTCCCATAGTTCTTACCCACCACTTATTTTATATATATAGATATATATATATATAGCATTTTGAGTTCAGTATACATATTCAAGTGAATTGCCAGAGAGATCTTTTTTAAAAAATAAGAAATCTACTTATTCCACTCATCTACACCCTCTTACTCAGTTTAAAATGTGTTGGTGGGTCTACATCACTCTTAGGATCAAAGCAAAATCCCTTACTGCATCTCTAAACCCCCACTCCACCCCAGCACTCCCAGGTCACCTCCTCATCATTCTCTCTGCTTCAGGAACCCTGGGCTCCTTCTATTCCCTCTCACTCACCAGGCTTCCCTTCCTGCCACAGGACCTTTGCCTATGCTGCTCCCACTGTCTAGAATATTCTCCTCATCATCTTTCCTCCTCTCTACCTCCTAACTTCTGCTCATCCTATACTTCCTCAGGGAAGCTCTCCCCATCAACCTAGAGTAGATCAGCTCCTTCCATTAGAGGGGTTTGGGGTACCAGGTTACCACTCCCTGAAGCACATTTATATTTTATTTGTGTGATTATTTCATAGTATTTGAATTGTAAGTTCTAGGATGTCAAAGGCTCACTCTGCTTGCATTTGGTAATCAGTATTGCTAGCATCTACCTTAGAGCTTTGTACTTAGCAAGGCCTTACTTATGTATTTTGGAATATTAACAAATCAATGAATAATTAATAGGTGCCTCTAACCTAGACTAGCCCAGGGCTCATCCCTGGCTCAAAGGCAAGAATCCCAGAGTTGTGTCTATACTGCCCAGTGCAGCTGTTTACCTTAGCCAAGGATATCACAAAGACCTCATACAATTTTTTTTCATCTAACAAAGATTTATATAGTTCTTGTGAACTTGGTATTGTTCTAACAGCTGGGGTTTTAGTGGTAGACAAAAAAATCTTTGCTTTCATGAAATTAACATTCTGGTTGAGGTGAGTGGTATATAATAAATAAATAGTCAAATACTGTCTAGTGGAAGAAAACCAGCAGGGAAAGTAGAATCAAGTGGGGAATGGATGACCTCTTTTGCTAGAGTGGCTAAGGAGGCCTCTCTGATGAGGCGGCACCAAAATAGAGACTTGTAGAAAGTGACAGAGCCTAGAGAGAAGCATTCTAGGCAGAGGGGAGGGCAGGGGCCACGATCCTGAGGAAGGAGCAGCCTCCCCTCATCCGCCAAGGGCAGGAGGCCCATATGGCTGGAGCAGTGAGTCGGGGGACGGGGCAAGGATGGCGCAGGGTGCTGGGGCTCACACCCCAGTACATCATGCTGAGGAGGCTGACAGCTACAAACAGCTGTCACTGTGCTTAACCTGTTTGAGATCCTGCTGGAAGCCCACGCTGGTAGACAATGGAGCCAGAAATGAGTCTGCTTAAGAGGCCACTTGTGCCCATTCGCCAGTACACTTGGGTGGGTCAAGCAGGTCACTGCTGCCGCTCTCACCTAGGGTACCTTGCTGTGGAGGTGCTCCTGGCTTCAGAATCATTGTTTACAAAATGGAAGCACTTTCTGAATCCAGCCTTCCTCCTTCTCCACCTTCCTGTGCCAGGCTTGTGATTGTGTGTGTGGAGTGAACTGGAGAAGCCAGCCAGGAGACTAAGAGAAATCCTCAGAAACTGAGGCCCCGAGGAAGAAGCCTCTCCAGATGCTCTGGCTCAGAACGTCAAGTGAGCAGGTGTGGAAGCACAGGGGGCCGGGCCCCGCCCCCGCGTTTCAGGGCAGCAGGCTTTCCTCCAGCCCCACTGGTGGCCACTGCCTTCCACACTCATTCACGTGTTCATGACCCACGGAGGACACCCCTCTGCCTGCCCAGGTCTTTTGCAAGTTATATTATCTCAGTCCACAGCACCCTCTCCTGACTTCTCTGTGGGTCTGCTTCTGCACTTGGGAGTCCTGCCTGTGCGTCTGCCCAGAATTCTTCCTGACTGCCCTCTCCCCAGCCAGCATCCGAGGAATTGCTGGTCACTCCCTCGTGGGCCTTTTCAGTACGCGTTTCAGGAGGCTGTTTAGCATGGAAATTCAGAGACCTGGTGCCAGATGGCCAGACTCAGGCTTGCCTATCAAAAGTTCTGTGGCATTGACCTCAATTTCCTCATTTTTAACTTGTCAGTGAGGTCCTTCCCAGCCTCAATTTCTATTGTTCTTTTGCCTCACTTATAATAGAATAATTTAATATTATTTACTTACAATATTATTATAATATAATATAATGTGATGTGGAGATAAAGATAGCTTCCTCTTCATGGATTTTCTAGGAGGATTCAGTGAGTTAATCTGCCTTCGGAGCAGTGCCTGATGCATAGTAAGTTTTGAGTTAATCTTAGCTCTAGCCAATCAGTCCATTCGGAAGATCAGCCCTGGGATTTCTTTGGAAGGAATTTTGCTAAAGCTGAAACTCCAGTACTCTGGCCACCTCATGCGAAGAGTTGACACATTGGAAAAAACTCTGATGCTGGGAGGGATTCGGGACAGGAGGAGAAGGGGATGACAGAGGGTGGGATGGCTGGATGGCACCACTGACTCGATGAACATGAGTCTGAGTGAACTCTGGGAGCTGGTGATGGACAGGGAGGCCTGGCATGCTGCGATTCATGGGGTCGCAAAGAGTCGGACACGACTGAGCAACTGAACCAACCGACTGACTAGCTATTCTGGGGCCATTCTGGTGAATGTTCCAACAGTTAAATCCTTCTTATTTGTATCCAAGGTGCTCTGGACAGTTCTTAACGGAATCACTTGGGTACTTGTTAAAGGAGCATTCCTTCTTTACCTCCTAACTCTTGGATCATAATCTGAGGGGGTGAGTGAGGCTCTGGATTCTGCAGTGTTTACCAGCATCTCTGGGTGACTTTTTCTCTGCTGGGTAATTCTGATGCACAGCACAGCTGGAGAACAAGAGCTTGAATTGGCGCAGCCTGGGTCTGAATCCAACTGAGGCATCTGTTGCGGAGTGGTCTTGAGCAAGGCACTTCCCTGGGACCCCGGGAACCTCGTATATCAAGGTGGTACAAAGGCTGCAGCCACCAGACTGCCGTGACCAGCACCTGGCACCTTCGGCCTGGGCCTGACATGCCAGGAGTGCTCTACGGCTTCCCGTGGGGACTCCCGGCTTTTCTGACTCCTCCAGAACACTGACTTCTGACCAAGCTGGCACCAACCAGGCCCCTCGTCAGCACAGTCAGCACTGGCCTCGGACGCACCCAGATGCTAACGGGTTTGCTTCTCCCTGAGTTCCCATCTGTCATCATGGCCCTGTTCTTTCTCTTCCTTCTTTCAGCCCAGGGTTATAGGCATCCTGTCTGTAAGGATCCAGGTGGGGAGCCGGGATGGGTAAGGGCAAAACTGATTTCACAGAGGAAACAGGACTACACAGACATTTTATACATATAATACTCCCATTATAAGTGCTTTCTTAAGAAAAAGCATGCTTTTTTCATGTTTGAACTATACTTATTCTTTTCAAGTTGTTTGAGAGTGTAAACCGTTAATGCCAAGTGCTGGGTATAAGAGAATGAATGAATGAATGAAACCATACACAGGCGGAAGTCCTCACTGAGGGAGAGAAGGCAGTCTTGCAGAGAGTGGGCAGTAGCAAAGCTCTGCTTGAAAGCCACACATGGGACTGGAGGAGAAGCGCTCTTCCTCCCGCCTTCACTGACTCTTCGTCTACCTAGTCATCCACCAGTCTCAAAGCGCTTTAGAATGTGAGACCTGAAATCTCTCTCTTTCCCCAATTTCCATCTCTTTGTGAAAATTCATGTCTACAAAGCTAATGTACGAATGTGATCACAATGGTGTAATCACTCACCTCATCAAGGGGTGAGAAGTCAAATGGGCCTTAGGAAGAATCACTTCAAACAAAGCTAGTGGAGGTGATGGAATTCCAGCTGACCTATTTCAAATCCTAAAAGATGATGCTGTGAAAGTGCTGCACTCAATATGCCAGCAAATTTGGAAAGCTCAGCAGGGGCCACAGGACTGGAAAAGGTCAGTTTTCATTCCAATCCCAAAGAAAGGTAATGTCAAAGAATGTTCAAAGTACCACACAACTGCACTCATTTCACATGCTAGCAAAGTAATGCTCAAAATTCTCCAAGCCAGGCTTCAGCAATACGTGAACCAAGGACTTCCAGATGTTCAAGCTGGACTTAGAAAAGGCAGAGGAACCAGAGATCAAGTTGCCAACATCTGTTGGATCATAGAAAAAGCTAGAAAATTCCAGAAAAGCATCTACTTCTGCTTCATTGACTGTGCTAAAGCCTTTGACTGTGTGGATCATAACAAACTGGAAAATACTTAAAGAGATGGAAACACCAGACCACCTCACCCACCTCCTGAGAAACCTGTATGCAGGTCAAGAAGCAACAGTTAGGACCTTACATGGAACAAAGCACTGGTTCCAAACTGGGAAAGGAGTATGCCGAGGCTGTATATTGTCACCCTGCTTATTTAATTTCTGTGCAGAGTATATCATGTGAAATGTTGGGCTGGATGAAGCACAAGCTGGCATCAAGAGTGCCTGGAGAATTATCAATAATCTCAGATATGCAGATGACACCAGCCCTACAGCAGAAAGCGAAAAGGAACTAAAGAGCCTCTTGAGGAAGGTGAAAGGGGAGAGTGAAAAAACTGGTTTAAAACTCAATATTCAAAAAAATGAAGATCATGGCATCCAGTCCCATAACTTCATGGCAAATAGATAGGGAAACAATGAAAACAGTGAGAGACTATTTTCTTGGGCTTCAAAATCACTGCAGATGGTGACTGCAACCATGAAATTAAAAGACACTTACTCCTTGGAAGAAAAGCTATGACCAACCTAGATATAGGTTAAAAAGCAGAGACATTACTTTGCCAACAGAGGTCTGTCTAGTCAGAGCTATGGTTTTTCCATTAGTCATGTATGGATGTGAGTTGGACCATAAAGAAGACTGAGGGCTGAAGAATTGATGCTTTTGAACTGTGGTGTTGGAGAAAACTCTTGATAGTCCCTTGGACTGCAGGGAGATCAAACCAGTCAATCATAAAGGAAATTAGTCCTGAATATTCATTGGAAGGACTGATCCTGAAGCTGAAGCTCCAACACTTTGGCCACCTTATGCAAAGAACTGACTCATTGAAAAGATTCTGATGCTGGGAGGGATGAAGGCAGGAGAAGGGAATGACAGAGGTCGAGATGGTTGGATGGCATCACCGACTCAATGGACTTGAGTTTGAGCAAGCTCCAGGAGATGGTGAAGGACAGCAAAGCCTGGCATGCTGCAGTCTATGGGGCTGCAGAGAGTCAGACATGCTTGAGTAACTGAACAACTACAATAACAGGCCAGGGTCTGTTACTGGCCCTTTAGTCTAGTGGCTAAGATTCGTCAACCTCACTACTGCAGCCTGACTTCAGTCTCTGGCCCGGAGAACTGAAATCTTGCTTCAAGGCACTGCAGGCCAAGGCCACCCAAGATCAAAACCTGCCCCCACTATCCATCCCTATGCCCAGGTATAAGATACCCCTAGAACCCAGCACCAGCACTGACTCCCAGCCCAAACTCCAGCAGCAGTGCTGAATGATCTGATTTGAGACTGTTATGATGAGTCATCCTAGCTTTATCCTCAGAAATTGAGGCATATAGGAAGGAAGTAGCCTGTCCATCCTGCCCAGCCAACCCTGACACAGCCCAGACCAGAACTCAGGTGTAGAAGTCACATCTCTGATGATCCTCCATAGTGAAGGATCTGGGGGAGAGGCCTGGTACCGCGAACACCAAGAGTGGGAATTTGAAGAGACGAGAACTTCAAGGGACTTGTTCTGAGTCCACGATCTGGCTCCTGGCTAAAACTTGTGACTGTCAAGCCACAGTTTCCATCTGTAAAATGGGAGGAGGAAGGTTATAGCTGCTTAGCAGGGTTGTTGGGATTAGGTAGGACCACATGTACAGGGCTTTAGCCCACAGCAGGGACTAGGAATGTTTGTGCCCCTTGTCCCCTACTCCCAAACCAAGGATGGCCCCCATGCTCACCATCCTCCATCTCTGCCCCCTACAGCCTTGCCGCTTTGGCGGCAAGATCATTCTGTATTGAAGGGAGAACATGAATCAAAGAGCCCAAAACAGCTTCTTTGTCCCCAAAATTTTGCAAGAAACAAACATCTTAAGTTCTCAATTGCCTTCTCCCTGGCGCACCCTGAGTGGCTTCCTGAAGAATGAATGACAAAGCTGATTGCTGCTTCACAGAGAGGAGGCAGAAAAGGAAAACAGGACGTACACTCTAAGGCTTTTTATGTGTCAGTGACTTAGCAGAAAGAGCTACAAACTAAGAGCCTACTGGGATTCTGCTTCCGGAGCTTCTGGGTCTTCATTTTGCTCATTTAAATTCTGCATTTCAGCCCACTCTGCCTCTATTGATCGGCTTCAGTCTGACTTTTCTAATCTGAGTAGTACTAATTGGCCCAGAAGGACTGCTGCAAGTTAGGTACTTTCCAGGGCTGCTACACTTTGGAGACTTCAACCAAAGATGATGCAGAAAGGCCACAGTTTTGGAGACAGACAGGCATGGGTCCCTCTCTGCATGACCTTGGGCAATACCATGCTCCTCTGAACTTCGGGTTCCCACTTATAAGATAAGATGTTTGTGATTTTCTAAAATCATTGTAGGAGTAAACAAGGTGAGATGTGATGGCACAAGGAAGCAGAGATTTTTGTATATGAGCCCCTGCATTCTCACAAAAAAATTTTATTATGCCAAAGAAAATATGTGAGGGCTGAAATATTAGGTATTGCCAATGTTTCCGTGAGCAACATGACACGAGTGTCATCTGTTGTCAAATTCCAGAGATTCACTACTTCCTCTAGGTCATTACAAATCCAGCCCTTGTTCCTGCGGTCTAAATTGAGAAAATAAAATATGAACGCAATGTCTGGAAAATGACTTTGAATTTCAGCACTTAGATTAGAAGGCAGGTTCAATTCTCTGGCTTTAAATGTTGGTTTTCTCTTGGTTATAACAAATAAATATGCGGAGACGAAACTGATCAACCGTTTCATTGCTTTTAAGAAAACGATGAGATGAACGGCTGCCTTAAATCAGTGTGTCACCGCATTTAATTTGATGATGTTGTTTAGAAACTCTATGTACTGTTTTCTGGGCCAAAACATATCAACCATTCATGAGAAGAAAACAAAAAGACAAACGACCAATTCCCTGTAAAGAGGGAAATTACGGTGGCGGTTGATTGTAAGCACAGACTCCATTCCCAGGGGAGGGGCCTGGACTCCAGCAGAACAATACGAAGAAAGGCCGGCAGTGCTCAGAAGCTGAGCCTGGATCCAGAGACCTGGGACAGGAGACCTCCTGCTGCCTAGGTTCCTTGGCCTGGGGTGGGTCACTCCCCAGCCTATGGGGTCTATGTCTCTCCTATTTCACTTGCTCCTGGGTGCCCTGAGGCTCCACTGAGGGGTACCTGTCGGAACTGGGACTTTACTTCTCAGATGTCATTTAATCTTCACAAACCTCATGGGCTTGTGTCCTGGGTACATGCCCAAATTCTCAGAGCAAAGAAGAAAGGCTGAGATTAAAACTCTAGTCTGCTGTCTCTGTAAGGAAACATGACAAGCGCTATTATAAATGTTATGGTTGTCAGGAGGTTGTAGCCAACACAGAAAGGCATTAATTAATTAATTATCAGATATTTATTTAGTATGATCTGGGCACTGTTACAGACATCAGTAAAAAAAACAGCTGAGGAGATGGACAATAGCAAGTAAATAAATTAATTTGGATGGTGCTAAGTGCTGTGAATGCAGTAGAAGGTGGATTTTCAGTAATGGGAGGTGAGGGTTAGCAAATTTAAGCTGAGGTCAGGGAAGACATCTCTGAGCAAGTGACTTCTGAATAGAGACCACAGGGAGTGGGCTGTGGAGGACTATTGGGAGGTCCAGGTATCAGAATTAGTAAGAGCAAAAGCCCAGGGAAGGACTGTCTTGTCCTGCTGAGGTTCAAGAAGAGGCAGATGACTGGAACTTGGTAAGAAAGTGCTGGAAGCCAAGAGCAGAGTTGGAGCAGGTCCCATTATGAGGCTTTGTAGAGAAGGATGAGGATGAGAGGGACAGAGCAAATCGACAAAGTAGGCGATTAAATGGTTAATCCCATTAGGGAATGGTAAGTAGAACTGGCAGACCCCTGTAAGTTAATGATTACTCAAGAAAACAGATTTGCTTAACCACAAAACTAAGCAGACTTGCTAAGCAACAAAACTATGCGAAGAAGCCTGAGACGTGCCCCAAAACAATAAAACAATGATGGTATGACTCATATCCTTTTTAGTGAGCTCAGTAAGTTAATGATCCCTAGAACATGCTCTCCTTACACATAAAAAACAATAATTTGTGGACCTAGCTTGACCATGTAGGGACAAGGGGACTCTCTTGCTCAACCTGGAGGAGGAGTTGATGATGGAAGCGTGACATCTCCCTTCCCCACTTTTCCTCTGATTATACCACTGTAGCCCAGAAAGTTCTTGGGCTGTGGCATCCTTTCACCTGTCCAACTTGTAAACCTTTCAAGTGTCCTATTCTAAGAAATCACTTTTCACTATCAATTTGCCTCTCGCTGAAGCCTTTCTGTCCTGAGACATAAAGGACTGCAGTGCCAGGGCTCTTCAGAGACCCCCAAAATTATATCCAATGGTTTCAATGAGACTAGATTTTCTAAGTGAGATGAGAGAGTTAATTATTCAACTCATATGGACATTTTAATTGGTTTATTGTTGAACAAGTAATATGATCATTTGATTCAATATCCAGAAGTTACCAAAAGATAAGCTATCTCCCCAAGCCCTGCACCCAACTTGACTATATCACCTCCATGGAAGCTATTTAGGAGCTGATTTCTTGTGTTTGTTTAATATCTCTGCAAGTAATCACAGGCATGTACAATCACACACATACATGCATTACTGTCCCCTCACCCTTACAAATGGTGGCATAACATTCACAGTTTGTTCTTTTCATTTCCCGTCCTGGCAATCATTTGTTCAGCACTGATAGAGTGTTCTCATTATCATTTTTGGGTATGTCTGCAAGTATTCCATTCTGTGGGTGTACCAGTATTTATTTAACTTGTTCCTTAGTGATAGTCATTAGGATATTTCACTTGAGTGCTTTAAGGGGAAGGAATATTCAGATTTATATTTTAGACAAAGCCCTGCTGCATGGAGGATGGCTCAAGGGAGAGAAATAGTGGAAGCTGCAATCTAACTGCTCAGTTAGGGAGAGCTATTTAATGAAGGGTAAATAAAATGAGATCAAGGACAACTTTGAGCTCCAGGAATTAGGGGAATGGCGAGACTGCCCCTTCATGAATCACAGCCGTGTCATGGAGAAGGGGCTTGTGTAACCCAATGAAGCTATGAGTCATGCCATGCAGGGCCATCCAAGACGGATGGGTCATAGTGGAGATTTCTGACAAAACATGGTCCACTGAAGGAGAGAATGGCAAACCACTCCAGCATTTTACTGCAAGAACACCATAAACAGTATGGAAAGGCAAAAACATATGATGCTGGAAGATGAGCCCCTCAGGTAAGAAGGTATCCGATATGCTACTGGGGAAGAGCAGAGTGCAATTACTAACAGCTCCAGAAAGAATGAAACAGCTGGTCCAAAGCAGAAATGACACTCAGTTGTGAATGTGTCTGGTGGTGAAAGTCTGATGCTGTAAAGAACAATATAGAATAGGAACCTGGAATGTTAGGTCCATGAATCAAAGTAAATTGAATGTGGTGATCAGGAGATGGCAAGAGTGAACATTGACACTTTATGAATCAGTAAACTAAAATGGAGAGGAATGGGTGAATTTAATTCAGATGACCATTATATCTACTACTGTGGGCAAGAATTCCTTAGAAGAAATGGAGTAGCCCTTATAGTCAACAAGACAATTCAAAATGCAGTACTTGGGTCCAGTCTCAAAAATGACAGAATGGTCTCTGGTTTGTTTCCAGGGCAAATCATTCATTTTCACAGTAACCCAAGTCTATGCCCCAACCACTGATGACAAAGAAGCTGAGGTTGACCGATTCTATGAAGATCTACAAGACCTTCTAGAACTAACACCAAAAAAAAAAAAAGACGTCCTTTTCATCAAGGGGATTGGAATGCAAAAGTAGGAAGTCAAGAGATCTGCGGAGTAACAGGCAAGTTTGGCCATGTAGTACAAAATGAAGCGGGGCAAAGGCTAACAGAGGTTTGCCAAGAGAACACACTGGTCATAGCAAACACCCTCTTACAAAAACCCAAGAGATGACTCTACACATGGACATCATCAAATGGTCAATAATGAAATCAGATTGATTATAGTCTTTGCAAGAAGGAGAAGCTCTATACAGTCAGCAAAAACAAGATTGGGAGCTGACTAGCTCAGATCATGAACTCCTTATTGCAAAATTCAGCCTTAAATTGAAGAAAGTATGGAAAATCACTAGGCCATTCAGGTATGACCTAGATCAAATTCCTTATGATTATACAGTGGAGATAACAAATAGATTTAAAGGAATAGATCTGGTAGAGTACCTGAAGAACTATGGATGGAAGTTTGATCATGAGCTCCTTATTGCAAAATTCAGCCTTAAATTGAAGAAAGTATGGAAAATCACTAGGCCATTCAGGTATGACCTAGATCAAATTCCTTATGATTATACAGTGGAGATAACAAATAGATTTAAAGGAATAGATCTGGTAGAGTACCTGAAGAACTATGGATGGAAGTTTGGAACATTGTACAGGAGGCAGGGACCAAAACCATCCCAAAGAAATGGAATGCAAGAAGGTAAGGTAAGGGAGAAAGGGAAAGATATATTCAACTAAATGCAGAGACAACCGAGGACAGAGAAGGCCTTCTTCAATGAACAATATAAAGAAACATAGGAAAACAATAGAATGGGAAAGACTAGAGATCTGTTCAAGAAAATTGGAGATATCCAGGGGACGTTTCATGCAAAGATGGGGACAATAAAGGACAGAAACAGTATGGACCTAACAGAGGCAGAAGATATTAAGAAAAGGTGGCAAGAATACACAGAACTACACAAACAATGTGTTAATGATCCAGATAACCACGATGGTGTGGTCACTCACCTAGAGCCAAACATCCTGGAATGTGAAATCAAGTAGGCCTCAGGAAGCTTTACTATGAACAAAGCTAGTGGAGGTGATGGAAATCCAGCTGAGCTAATTCAAATCCTAAAATATGTTAAAGTGCTGTACTCAATAGGTCAGCAAATTTGGAAAACTTCAGTTTTCATCCAAATCCCAAATAAGGGCAGTGCCAAAGAAAGTTCAAACTACCAGACATTGCACTCATTTCACATGCTAGTAAAGTTTGCTCAAAATTCTTCTAGTGAGGCTTCAGCAGTATGTGCATGAACTGAGACCTTCCAGGTATACAAGCTGGCTTTAGAAAGGGCAAAGGAACCAGAGATCAAATTGCCAACATTTGTTGGATCGTAGGCAAGGAAAGGGAATTCCAGCAAAACATCTACTTTTGCTGCATTGTCTACACTAAAGCCTTTGACTGTGTGGATCACAAAACAAACTGTGGAAAATTCTTGAAGAGATGGGAATACCAGGCCACCTTATTTGCCTGAGAAACCTGTATGTGGGTCAAGAAGCAACAGATAGGACCTTACACGGAACAATGGACTGGTTCCAAATTGGGAAAGGAGTATGACAAGGCTGTATATTGTCACCTGTTTATTTAACTTATATGCAGAGTACATCATGCAAAATGCCAGGCTGGATGAATCCCAAGCTGGAATCTATATTGCCAAGAAAAATATCATCAACCTCAGATATGCAGATGGTAAACACTCTAATGTCAGAAAGTGAAGAGGAACTAAAGAGCCTCCTGATGAAGGTTAAAGAGGAGAATGAAAAAGCTCAACATTCAAAAAGCTCATCATTCCAAAAATGAAGATCATGGCATCTGGTCCCATCTTGGCAAAGAGAAGGGAAAAAAGTGGAAGCAGTGACAGATTTTATTTTCTTGGGCTCTGAGGACAGTCACTGCAGCCACGAAATGAAAAGATGTTTGCCCCCTGGAAGAAAAGTCATGGCAAACCTAGAGAGCATATTAAAAAGCAAAGACACCACTTCGCTGACTGTACATCAAAGCCATGTCTGTATAGTCAAAGCTATAGTTTGTATATTCAAAGTTATTTTTTTCAGTAGTCACGTATGGATGTGAGAGTTGGACCATAAAAAAGGCTGAGCACAGAAGAACTGATGGTTTCAAATTGTGATGCTAGGGAAATCCCTTGCAAGTCCTTTGGACAGCAATGAGATCAAACCAGTCAATCTTATAGGAAATTACCCCTGAATGTTCATGGAAGGACTTACACTGAAACTGAAATTCCAGTACTTTGGCCACTTGATGTGAAGAGCTGACTCACTGGAAAAGACCCTGATGCTGGGAAAGATTGAGGACAGGAGGAGAAGGGGGAGACAGAGATGAGATGGTTAGATAGCCTCACTGACTCAACAGACTTGAATTTGAGCAAATTCCAGGAGATAGTGAAGGACAGAGGAGCCTGGCATGCTGCAGTCCGTGGAGTCCATGTCTGCAAAGAGTCAGGCATGACTAAGTGACTGAACATGAGACTCCCGTATTCTCTCAACAGCATCTCATGTCTTACTCCCGCAAATGGGACCAGCGGTAAATGTAGAACTGGCAGTGAAGGATGGATCCTCACATGACACTTAGACTTTTCTTTTGTGTCCAAAAACAGCAAAAAAAAAAAAAAAAAAAAAAAAAGCATGCATTATATGCACTAAATGTAACAAAACCATTTTTTGGAAATTTCTACCTCCCATGTCTGAGTGGAGTCTGTCCCAAGAAATTTCCTCTGACCTCACAGCTGCTCTTTCTCTCTCTCCTTTGCAGGGCTTCCTTTATCAGCTGTCTGAACACTCACCAGCCCTCCTCAGGGAGCAGCCCTGAGCAGCCCCCTGCCACCCTTTCCCTGCCTACATTTCCCTCTCTCCCTGGAGGATCTCATTCTGCTCTGTGGCTTTTTAACTTTATAAAAAATATATTTATTTATTTTTGGCTGCACTGGGTCTTTGTTGCTGTGTAAGGACTTCCTCTAGTTGCGGTGTACAAGCTTCTCATTGTGATGTCTCCACTTGTTTCAGGGCACAGGCTCTACGGTCACAAACTTAAGTAGTTTTGTGGCACGTGAGCTCAGTATTTGCAGCTTAAGTGCTCTAGAGTTTGGGCTCAGTAGTTGTGGTACACTGGCTTAGTTCCTCCACAGCATGTGAAATCTTTCTGGAGCAGGGACAGAAGCTGTGTCTCCTGCATTGGCAGGCAGATTCTTATCCACTGCACCACCAGGGAGGTAGTTCTGCCCTGTAGTATTTAATGCATCTGTCTGCTGAGTCACAGATGCCTATCTTCAGCTCTGGCCTCCTCACTGAGTTGCTCCTGGAGGTTTGGATACTCAACTGCTTACTTGACATGGTCACCTGGATGTTTAATAGATGCCTCATACTTCACACATTCCATATGGAACCCTTGACACTCTGCTCACAGCTCTGTCTTCCCAGGTCTGCTACAGACCACCCCAAGCAGCAGCCACCCAGGTGGACAAATCCTAGGAGTCCTATTCAATCTCTCTCTTCTCTTCAGCAAACCTCATCAGTGCTAACTAGAAACATCATCATTTCCCTTCATCCCACTATTCCTACCTCTTGCCTTCATCATCTTTCACTGGAAATGCTACTTATCTACTCTCTCTCCATTCCTGTCTTCCAGGAGCCTTTCTCCAGATAAGTCAGCTCATGCCAGACCCCTGTTGAACATTTCAGTGTGTTTCTATCACAGCTGAAATGATGTTAAAATTCTTTCCCAAGGTTCCAGACCACCTCTCAACCCCACTGACACCTCCTTCTCAGGCTTTCTCTGCTTCAGGCACGGCAACCTCCTTTCTCCCTCTGAAACCCTGGGACCAGAGTGTTTTCACTCACTGCCCCTCTGCTTGGACCTTCCTGCCTGGTGGTTCAGATGGTAAAGAATCTGCCCACAGTGCAGGAGACCCAGCTAAAAAATCCATGGGCCAGAAAGATCCCCTGTAGAAAGGCATGGCAAGTCATTCCAGGATTCTTACCTGGAGAATTCCATGGACAGAGGAGGCTGACCTTCTACAGTCCACGGGGTTGCAAAGAGTTGGACACGACTGAGCAACTCACACTTTCACTTCACTTTCCCTCCGCCTGGAACACTCTTCTCTTGGTTCCCTCATGGCTGGCTCCTTCTTTACCTTCAGTAATCCTAGCTTGAAAGTTCCCTTCCAATTTGGTCTAAAGCCCCATCATGTCCACCTCATGCTGTGTGTATCAGTGGGAGTGGGACCACTTAACAACTTTCAAACTCTGAAAGAATCCTGTGTGAAATTCACAAGTAACTGACACCATGCTCCCATTTGTCCCCTTGATGTTTTAGTGATGCTTATGCATCAGAGCTTTGCGCACCTGTGCAAATAACTCACTCTTTGATCTGGCTCAGCCTGTCACACAGCACAATAAATGTCACGATAAAAGTCAGCCAGCTTTACTGTGCTTCCTCTACCAATCCTAGCACAGAAAATTCCAATAAGATTGTCTTATTGATTCGTTAACTTTCCCAAGTTCACTGCCATTTTGATTACTTGTACACTTTTTGCTTAAAGTTCTGTGAATTTCATTTTGATAAACTAAACAGTTTCTCAAAAATCCAAACAATCAATTTGGCAATCTGCAACTTTCATTTCTTCACTTGGTAACAGCACTTAGCATTTAGCTTAAGCTTCTTTCTCCATCTCCTACAGAAGTAGTTAAAAGCCTGAAAACCAATATTTCAATGTATTACGAGAGAATAGTTATATAATTCTTGTATTAAATTCAAGTTTTATAAAACAGATCATCTTCAAGAAGGAATCGCACTAAATCACACAAAATGACTTTTTGTGAAATAAATCACCTTTATTTCAAAGTCTGCTACATATCACTCAGTTGAATGGTCTTCCTGGACACTATTTCCTTCAAGGGACCATACTAATCAGTGGCTTAGAGAAGGCCAGTGATGTCAGAAAGCCAGTGTGAAGCCTTCTGAGAGTGCATTGAAGTCTATCTTCTTCAAGGAAGAAAATAAATACCCACTAACTGCCTCTTTTCTAAGAACAGCTGTGTTCTCTGAATCATACATAGTGGATGCTATATACACAAAATTGTGTTCTAACTGTATCAATATGCTGTTCTAAAGAATCACCATCTGTATAGTTAGAAAAACACAGAGAGTTTCCCTGTAGGCTCAGTTGGTAAAAAAAAAAATCTGCCTGCAAAGCAGGAAACCTGGGTTCGACCCCTGGGATGGGAAGATACCCTGGAGAAGGGAATGGCAACCCACCTCAGTATTCTTGCCTGGAGAATCCATGGGCAGAGGAGTCTGCCAGACTACGGTCCCTGGAGTTGCACAGAGGTGGACACGACTTAGTGACTAACACTTTCACTTTATCTCTTAAGCAGCATATGTAGGTTACACAAGACGGTCCACTGGGGCAAGGGAAGAGAATATTAGGATTTATACTTGCGCTTATTTTAAAATGAGATGAGCATTAAGCTTTATTTAGTATTTACTATGTGGTTTGACCCCAGAGGCCACCCTCAGTCACATATCACGGACAGTATAGCCATCAGCATATTACCATGGACCACAGTTTCCCTGCTACAGGAAGTCACCAACAGGATTCACTTGACAGAACTCAGATCTTTAAGTGGCAGAATTTTTACAGTACTTTTAAAGTTTGCCACATATAGTTCCAATTTTTTCCCTTAAACATTTACTAACAAATGGCTCTATTAAAAAAGCAAAAATAGGTTCACAATCCTGCATACATTTTCCCACAACTTTTCATGTCAGTATTTATAGCTTTAGCTAATTTTTTTCTACCTTATTCTTTTTAATATTTGCATGGAATAGTCCTCCCTTTCATTATAAGACTAATTGTTCCTAAAAAAATTCATAGGGTGAAGTTTCATAAACGGAAAAGATAATTACTATTTAAATTGATGGTATACAGCAATTACTGCAAAAGCTCATAAACAAAACATATGCTTAATTCTCAGAGCCATAAAAAAAAAACTCCCCCCAAAAACAGACAAAAGAGAACAAGGGAAGCAATATGAGTGATGCTTGAGATTGTCACTGCGATAAAGGAGCAAATTTAACTGCAGCCTGCACCAACCAGGCCGCTGTGGACCAGCGGCTGCTCCTGAAGCTCTGCATTAGTCCTTGTAAATGCACTGGAATTCCTCCAAGTCAAAGAAAGCATGTTCAGTGAAGCTCCTCATGAGTCAAAATCTTGAACTTGCATGGGTATATCGTTTCCACGATAAGATGCACCATAATTTACCTCCCCACTCCTCTATTAATTGGGCAATTGGGTTTGCATTAGTCTGTAAGAGCTGCCATAACAAAAGATCACAGACTGGGTGACTGAAACAACAGAAATCTATTTTCTCATGACTCTAGATGGTAGAAGTTCAAGACAAGGATACGGGCTGGTTCGGTTTCTCCTAAGGCCTCCCTCTTGGGCTTGCAGACAGCCGCTTTCTCACCTGGCTTTGTCTCTGCATCCCTGGTATCTCTTCCTCTTCCAATAAGGATGCCAGTCAAGTTATGTTGGGTTAGGACTCCCCACCATGTAACCTTAGTTACTCCCTCAAAGTTCCTATCTCCAATATAGGCACATTCTAAGGGACTGGAAATTAGGACCTTGACATATGAATTTGAGGGGGATACAACTCTGTTCATAACAGGGTGATTTCCACAGTTTTTACTAGATATTCCCTCACCTGGAGCACTCCTCAGTCCACTCCAAATCTCATCCATCCTCCAAGCTCCATGGACTCCTTCCTTCCTCTGAGTATCACCCAGTCCAGTTACCATTATCGATTCCGTCAGTTCAGTTCAGTCACTCAGTCGTGTCCAGCTCTTTGAGATCCATGAATCGCAGCATGCCAGGCCTCCCTGTCCATCACCAACTCCTGGAGTTCACTCAGACTCACATCCATTGAGTCAGTGATACCGTCCAGCCATCTCATCCTCTGTCATCTCCTTTTCCTCCTACCCCAAATCCCTCCCAGCATCAGAGTCAACTCTTCCCATGAGGTGGCCAAAGTACTGAAGTTTCAGCTTTAGCATCATTCCTTCCAAAGAAATCCCAGGGCTGATCTCCTTCAGAATGGACTGGTTGGATCTCCTTGCAGTCCAAGGGACTCTCAAGAGTCTTCTCCAACACCACAGTTCAAAACCATCAATTCTTCGGCACTCAGCCTTCTTCACAGTCCAACTCTCACATCCATACATGACCAAAGGAAAAACCATAGCCTTGACTAGAGGGACCTTAGTCGGCAAAGTAATGACTCTGCTTTTGAATATACTATCTAGGTTGGTCATAACTTTTCTTCCAAGGAGTAAGTGTCTTTTAATTTCATGGCTGCAATCACCATCTGCAGTGATTTTGGAGCCCCCCAAAATAAAGTCTGACACTGTTTCCACTGTTTCCCCATCTATTTCCCATGAAGTGATGGGACCGAATGCCATGATCTTCGTTTTCTGAATGTTGAGTTTTAGGCCAACTTTTTCACTCTCCTCTTTCACTTTCATCAAGAGGCTTTTTAGCTCCTCTTCACTTTCTGACATAAGGGTGGTGTCATCTGCATATCTGAGGTTATTAATATTTCTCCCAGCAATCATGATTCCAGCTTGTGTTTCTTCTAGCCTAGCGTTTCTCATGATGTACTCTGCATATACGTTAAATAAGCAGGGTGACAATATACAGCCTTGATGTACTCCTTTTCCTATTTGGAACCAGTCAGTTGTTCCATGTCCATTTCTAACTGCTGCTTCCTGACCTGCACACAGATTTCTCAAGAGGTAGGTTAGGTGGTCTGGTATTCCCATATCTTTCAGAATTTTCCACAGTTTGTAGTATGCATCAAAATTTCATTTCTAAAAAGGCAAACTTTCAACTTAAGAAGTTAGAATTTTGATCTGATTTCTTATTTGTAACCCGCGTTTTAGAGTTTGTTCAGTTCAATTCAGTTCAGTTCAGTCGCTCAGTCGTGTCCGTCTCTTTGCGACCCCATGAATTGCAGCACGCCAGGCCTCTTGTTAACACTCCATAAAAGAAAGCAGAAGGCTTTGATCTTACAGGGCTTTGCTTCACCTACAGTGTTCTGAGTACTTGCAAGTCTTTCCTTATTGACTGAGAAGCCAAAGAGGTTCTGGGTTTTGTTTTATTTTTCTTTCATACCTTCTGGTATTGTTTACTGACAAATTCCTCTCTTAAAACAAAAAGACTGAAAATCTGACCCTAAGGCACTTATGGTCAACCCCAAGAGCACATTTTTTGATCCTCCTTGACCTGAATACATGTTGTAATTTTCCTTCAGATAAGTTTTGGATGGGTACAATGTGTAGAATATGGGCATTTAACACAACTCACATTCATAACTCCTCCCATTTTTTTCTTTTTATCAGCTTTTAGTCTAGCGTTTCCCAGTCCCAATGAGACTAATGCCACCTTTTTACAAATATTTTGTTAATTCCTCTTTAAAATTTTAAGATGAAATTCATAGGCAATATAACCTATATACACCCATTGTTGTGCTTAGCCACTCAGTCATATCCGACTTTTTTTGCCCCCGTGGACTGTAGCCCACCAGGCTCCTCTATCCATGGGATTCTCCAAATAAGAATAATGGAGTGGGTAGCCATTCTCTTCTCCAGGGGATCTATCTTCTCAACCCAGGGATGTACCCCAGGTCTTCTGCATTGCTGTCTAAGCCACCAGGGAAACCCAGTAACTATATTGAAAGACCCAATAAAGTAGTCAGAAGCCGGCATTTAGAGGGATAATCACTTATAAATTCGACAACTACAAATACAAACTAACACAAATGCGTGACATAGACAACTAAATCCCTTGAGTAATGTTGCAATTTCCCAACAGTTATGCATATTTCCAACTCAATGAACAACTTAGAAAAAAATTCTGAATAGCATATAAAGTTTTATTCTTAGAAAGTTTCAGTTCAGTTCAGTCGCTCAGTCGTGTCCAACTCTTTGTGACCCCATGAATCCCAGCACGCCAGGCCTCCCTGTTCATCACCAGCCCCCAGAGTTCACTCAGACTCACGTCCATCAAGTCCGTGATGCCATCCAGCCATCTCATCCTCTGTCGTCCCCTTCTCCTCCTGCCCCCAATCCCTCCCAGCATCAGAGTCTTTTTCCAATGAGTCAACTCTTCGTATGAGGTGGCCAAAGTACTGGAGTTTCACCTTTAGCATCATTCCCTCCAAAGAAATCCCAGGGCTGATCTCCACAATGGACTGGTTGAATCTCCTTGCAGTCCAAGGGACTCCCAAGAGTCTTCTCCAACACCACAGTTCAAAAGCATCAATTCTTTGGCACTCAGCCTTCTTCACAGTCCAACTCTCACATCCATACATGACCACAGGAAAAACCATAGCCTTGACTAGATGGACCTTAGTCGGCAAAGTAATGTCTCTGCTTTTGAATATACTATCTGGGTTGGTCATGCCTTTTCTTCCAAGGAGTAAGTGTCTTTTAATTTCATGGCTGCAGTCACCATCTGCAGTGATTTTGGAGCCCAAAAAAATAAAGTCTGACACTGTTTCCCCATCTATTTCCCATGAAGTGATAGGACCGGATGCCAGGAACTTCATTTTCTGAATGTTGAGCTTTCAGCCAACTTTTTTGCTCTCCACTTTCACTTTCATCAAGAGGCTTTTTAGTTCCTCTTCACTTTCTGCCATAAGGGTGGTGTCATCTGTATATCTCAGGTTATTGATATTTCTCCCGACAATCTTGATTCTAGCTTTCCAGAATATGGCAATAATTGGCACTTATTCAATATTGATATTCAAATGATAGTACAACAATACCAGTAGCATCCTCACCTGGGAGTTGGTAAAAATACTTTTAGATCCCAGTCCTAACTACTGAATCAGAATCTGCCTTTTAACATGATTCCTAGGTGATCCGTATTCACAGTGACTTTGAGAAGCACTATCCTAGAGAACGCAGCTGAAACCAGTGTGAAGTATCCTATTTTAATATTCTGCCGCGACTGTAGTTCTGTTTATTCAATAAATATATATTGACTATGTTAGGTATAAAAGGACTTCACAGGTGACTCAATGGTAAAGAATCCACCTGCCAATGCAGGAGACACAGGTTCAATCTCTGGGTCAGGAAGATCCCTTGGAGAAGGAAATGGCAACCCACTCCAGTATTCTTGCCTGGAGAAGGCCATGGATAGAGGAGCCTGGCAGGCTGCAGTCCATTGGGTCACAAAGAATCAGCCACAACTGTAAAGACCAAGCATGCATGCATGTTGGATTTTAGATGAGGAAAGATTATGTTGTGAATTGATCCTTGAAAAACACATAGCGCTTGGCCATGTACGGTTGAAGAATTGATCCTTTGATATGGGAAGATTAGAGTATATTAAAGCACAGAGGGGAATTCATAGTCACATATACAGAGACCAGCTCTATTTGACTGGAGGAGTATATAAGTGGAGGTGATCTGGGAGCCATGCTAAAGAAGATATATCAGGGCCTTGAATGCAGAGTCAGAGTTTATACTTCATTTAGAAATGAAGTGAAGAACTTCCTCTGGTGATAGAGCAAATGCTTCTCCTCAGCAACTACAAGTGTGTTAGAGAAATAGCTTGAGACTTTAATGGCTTCTGAATTTAAAATCTGGCTGGGGTGAAGTATACATCTAGAGATGACTGTGCTAGATTCCATGATCTTTGAATCTGTTCATTTGTCTCTTTGAAAAAAATAATAATCTGTGATAGATCAAGTAACTGCAGTCTAAACGACTCCCAGGGAAATATCAAAAGGGGGACGTGTCAGTGCAGTATTTGGGAGCCTGCTTTGGAGAAGTACTGATTTTCTGCCCTGCTGTCCAGGAAAACTTTCCTAGCGATAATATTTAATGTCTCCTGGTATTTCACCCTCATTCTGTCCTCAGTGTGGATGAAACCCCTTCTCAGGGCCAGTAACTTTACAAAAAGACAACTAGATATATGCCTCCTAATGGGAGATCTTAGCACTACTCATGAGGTAATCTTACCAAATAAACTGTCCCTGGACCTGATCAAGGCTCTAAACCCAAATACCAATCTACTGAAAATACAGTGAAATACAGTTCCATGAAAAAACAACACTGCAGTAATAGAATCAGCAAAACCCAGACTATGGGAAACTCTATAGTTATAGAACAGATTGTCTCCTCATCATCTTTATCTATTAAAAATAAATAAATGCAAGAAGAGAAAGAGGAGGTGGGGGAAGCAAAACCAATAGATTGAGAGACAAGTCAATCACAATATGTGGACTTGATTTGAATCCTTATTCAAACATAATTTTTAAGTTATTGTTAAAATGACTTTTAAAAGTTATGCTACTTGAGATAATTGGAAGTTTTTATCTGTTTTGATATTAAACAAATCGTTATCAAATAAAATGTGGATCAAGCTCCATTCTGATACAATCTCCACTCAGTTGCCTGAGTAGTCTTTGGAAATAGTTGTATTATGACCATTTCCTGCTTTAATCATTTAAAAATGGCATAGACTAAGTGACAGTTCCTTACCATGGTCTAAAAGTTAATGTGGTCTAGTTCTTGCCTTCCTCTTCAACCTTACCTCATGTTCTTCCAGCCCTTGTTCACTCCTCCAGTCTCACAGACAGAGGTATAATGAAACCCTCGGTAGTTCAGTTCAGTTCGGTCGCTCAGTCCTGTCTTGGTCATGACTTTTCTTCCAAGGAGTAAGTGTCTTTTAATTTCATGGCTGCAGTCACCATCTGCAGTGATTTTGGAGCCCAAAAAAATAAAGTCTGACACTGTTTCCCCATCTATTTCCCATGAAGTGATGGGACCGAATGCCATGATCTTCGTTTTCTGAATGTTGAGCTTTAGGCCAACTTTTTTGCTCTCCTCTTTCACTTTCATCAAAAGGGTGGTGTCATCTGCATATCTGAGGTTATGGATATTTCAGAGTGTGTTAAAGCTGTAATAAATATATTGTGCTTGTATGTAAAATAGAATTAGATTTTAAGTTCAAATAATGCATAAGTTTGTACACATTCATGACTATCCAGTTGGATATTTGAAAGTCCTATATGGAATGCAGAAAAATTCTTTGTACAGGCAAACTCACATAACATAGACATCCCTGACATTTGCCCTGTAAATGTTAACAATGGCCCCCAATCAGTATGACAATCAAAAAATCCACAATTTAAAAAATAAGCCACAGGTGGGGTATAACTGGTCTAGTCTCTTTAGAGGTGGGAAACCAGCAGATCATTTGAAGTGCCTCTAAGAATCCCCAAGTGTGTTTACACGCCCCATTTCCAGGGTGGGGTCTGGAGAGAGAAATGCTCCAAGGACAAATTAGGCCGTGAGGCCTCTGGGCTGGTTGACAGTCTGAGGAATGACTTTCTCATGTCCTTGCCCATGCCATGGGCCCGAGATCTTACCCTCTGCCTTTCTCTTTAGACACTCTGTCCACCACCTCCTTCGCCAAGCTTCATAAACGTGAAAGTACATAAACAACTTTACTGTGGCACGGTGGAACCTCTAGGGTTGAACTTGCAAATTATGTCGTTATGGCTTCAAAAGAGGTTCAGGCTCTTGCCTCCATTTCATTTTCCCTTCTAAGTTCACCCTTAATTGCAGACTCCAAACCAAAGCTGCAAGTCTTGGCGTAGCTCCCACACTATTAAAAAAATCTAATAATTCCTTTCTATATGTGTCTCCAACTTGGTTCCATGCCCACACTGGTAGTTTGTCTGAACCAAACTTGGTGGCTTCCTGCATTCTGGGCTACAATCACCCTGGAGACTGCACTTTCCTCTTTCCAAAAGGACACCCCTGGGCATCTCTCCTGAGTGAACGATCTTGCCCCCTTTCAAAAATACATCCTAAAAGAGATTTCTTCTGTGCCTCCACAGAATCTAAAAGTTTTGTCCACCCACCCCCCCAATCACTTCTGTTGTCTGCTCAGACCCTCTGGATAATCCCATAAAGTAGATCAGGGAAGTAGCCTCTTATCCCTGAGGTCACCAAGGTATAGATTTATTGATCTGCTGCATTACACAGCTAATAGCTCGCAGAACTGAGAAAATACCATAGATTTGGGATTTCTTATTTGTTTTTGTCTTTTTTTATTATTTAATTCAGTAGGATTTACTGGGATTAGTTCACTAACCCCATTAAAATAAAAATTAAAAAAACTCTTTGGTGAACTATGTCATATTTATGCTTTCCATAGTCCTTTGAGATTTTGCAAATCTCTCAAAAAGCCTTCTTGCTTTTCTTGCTGTCAGTACGGTCGGAAAACCCCTCATTTTCTAGTCTATCATCATCTCCCCAGAAGCGCCTCTGCCCTTCATATGGTTTAAGGTGCCCTTCCTTTGACCCTTTTCCCCATTGTTATTTTACTGGATACACAGAAACCAGAACTGCCACACTGAAAGATCCATATGGCCTACATTTTGGTAGCAGAGGTATAAGAATATTTTCTGTTTTTTTCTGATGCGTGTTGTAGGCAGGAGAATACTTTGAACTTGGAACTTCTCAGAACAGCAATTACTCGGTCCACCACTCACTGAGGCCCCAGCCTCCCATGCTCATCCTAAAGCCTTGACTGCTCTTCAGGCCTGTTCTCTCCTAAAGTCCCACACAGACATCAAGGCCTCATTTGCATGCTGCAGCCTCTATGAAGCTTTCTTTAAACTTCCAGAGGGACTTCCCTCATGGTCCAGTGGCTGAAACTCCATGCTCCCAAGGCAGGAAGCCCAGGTTCAATCCCTAGACAGGGAACTAGATCCACAGGCAGTAAGCAAGAGTTCATATGCCACAACTGAAAGATCCCTCACTCTCATTGGCCTAAGTCGTTTTGGGAGGTTGCCGGTAGCCCTACTGGGTTTCCCAGGTGGCGTTAGTGGTAAAGAACACACCTGCCAGTGCAAGAGACCTAAGAGATATGGATTGAAAAGATCCCCTGGAGGAGCATATAGCAACCTACTCAAGTATTCTTGCCTGGAGAATCCCATGAACAGAGGAGCCTGATGGGCTAAGATCCATGAGTCACAAAGAGTCAGACACGACTGAAGCAACTTAGCAGTATACACAGTAGCGCCACTACAGAGCTTGTAGACTTCCAGGAAGAATTGATGCTTTCGACCTGTGGTGTTGGAGATTCTTGAGAGTCTCCCGGACTAGAAGGAGATCCAACCAGTCAATCCTAAAGGAAATCAGTCCTAAATATTCATTGGAAGGACTGATGCTCAAGCTGAAGCTCCAATACTTTGGTCACCTAATGCAAAGAACTGACTCATTGGAAAAGACCCTGATGCTGGGGAAGATTGAAGGTAGGAGAAGAAGGGAACAACAGAGAATGAGATGGTTGGGTGGCTTCACCTGCTTGATAGATATGAGTTTGAGCAACTCCTGGAGTTTGTGATGGACAGGGAAGCCTGGCGTGCTGCAGTCCATGGGGTCACAAAGAGTTGGGCATAACTGAGCAACTGAACTGAACGGAACTGAACGGAGACTCCAGGACTGGGTTGCCTGGGGCCAAACAACTAACAGGGAGGGAGCACAGTCCCACCCATTGGGCTAATTGGATTAAACAATTGGATTGAAAATTCACTGAGCATGGCCCTTCCCACCAGAACAAGACGGAGATTTCCTCATGCCAGGAGATCAGATATCCCAAGTGCTCAACTAGGACAAGTCACAGACAAATAAATGTTTTTTTAAAATTCCAAAATAATTCCTGTTTCTCCCAAAGCACATCATCTAAAACCCGTTTAGTGCTTAATTAATTCTGCAGAATTTGTGATTAAGTGCTCACAAACATTTTACAAAATGAATGTAAGCTTTGCATTACATTTCACTCATTTCCCTGCTCTTCATTGCTGTTGTATCTCATTGCTTCTTCCTGACATCGTATTTCTTCTTTCTGGTGTAAACTGTCTTTGAGAGTATCTGTAGATGGTGCATGCATGCTCAGTTGCTCCAATAGTGTCTGACCCTTTGTGACCCCATGGACTGTAGCCCACCAGGCTGGGCTTCCCTGGTAGCTCAGCTGGTAAAGAATCTGACTGTGGGGCCCTAAATGGGAAAACTTAAAAACAAAGGGGCTAGCTTTGCCATCGAAAACCTAAGATGGCGCCTGGCAGAAGAGGTGGGGGCGTGGTCTATGTTGTTTGTCAAAGTGTTTTGATTGGCTGTTTTGACTTCCGTGCACTTAGACAGCGCATGATCTCCATAGACTCCTGTTATAATGAAGGCACAGGACGATTTGACCTTTAAGTGATTGGTGCAACTATGGAAAGTCCCTCCTAAAATCCCCCTGCTTGTCTATATAAGCTGGGAGTTTGCAACAATACAGCTGAACTGCTTCGACGGAACCCCTGTCGCATCTGATTGTCTCTCGCTTGCCGGCGGGCTGGGTTGGCGGACAGCAGGCTCACCTCTCCTCAGGACCCCTCGGCTTTGCTGAGGGAAGTTCCACTGCCTCTACTCTTTCTGCGGAGCGCCCCCCACATCTGACCTTGGTTCGATTTCTCGGTTGGGAAGTTCCCCTGGAGAAAGGGAAGATCCCCTGGAAAAGGGATAGGCTACCTATTCCAGTGCTCTTGGCCTTCCCTCATGGCTTCGACAGTAAAGTATCCACCTGCAAAGCAGGAGACCTGGGTTCAATCCCTGGGTTAGGAAGATCCTCTGGAGAAAGGAATGGCCAACCCACTTCCAGTATTCTCTTCTGTCCAGAATGCCCATGGACAAAGGAGCCTGGCAGGCTATAAGTCCATGCAGTTGCAAAGAGTTGGACATGACAGTGATTAGGTACACAGCCATGCCCTCTTCCAGGACACCTTCCCAACCCAGGGGTCAAACCTGTGTTCCCTTACGTCTCCCGCTTTGGCAGCTGGGTTCTTCACCATTAGCGCCAGCTGGGAAGCTCATCATTGCTGTTGTATCTCATTGTTTCTTCCTGACTTCGTATTTCTTCTCTGTGGTGTAAACTGTGTCTGAGAAGATCTGTATATGGTAAGTTTCTTGAAGTCTATGTTTCAATTAGGAAATTTGGGTCTGTAAGTAACAAAAATCCCTACTCAAATTGTTTTTAAAAACTAAAGGATTCTTCAATTAAAAATAAATAAATTTGAAAAATAATAATGATGAAGGAATTCAATTATCTCACTTACTACTCGGTCCTAAGATGAATGTGGCTCCAACAGGCAACCGTCACATAAAGGACGGTCCTTCTCACCACCCCTCTCTGACATCCTCCACCTTTCTATTCTGCTCTGGGGATGACGCCCTTCTTGGCAATAGCTGCCGCAATCCCAGGAATCACTGGCAAACACGACAGTGTCCAAAGGAAGAGCATTCTGCTTCTTCTCCTTATGAGCTCTTGAAAGGAAAAGAGCCCTTTCACTTAAGTCCTCCAGCGGATTTATCCTCACATCTTATTGGTCAGGACTGAGTCACCCACCACTTTCTGTATTACCAACCATTCTCAAGGGGAACAGGATTACTATGATTGGTACAGATTAATTAAGATGGTTTGGGCTTCCCTGGTGGCTCAGATGGTAAAGAATCTGCCTGTAGTTCAGGAGACCTAGGTTGTATCCCTGGATCGGGAAGATCCCCTGGAGAAGGGAATGGCTGCCCACTCCAGTATTCTTGCCTGGAGAATCCCATGGACAGAGGAGCCTGGTGGGCTACAGTCCATGGGGTCACAGAGAGTTGGACACGACTGAGCAACTAACATTTTGTCAGACTAGAAGGTAGGGCAAATACCACTATAAACTTAGGACATGGATAACACTTGCTTTTTGGACGACACTTACAGGAAGAACTTTCCAGAATGCACTTACTCCCCATAGAAAGTCATGCTTGAAACAAACAAAGCAGGAACCATGGTAGTGTGCCTTGGGGCAGAGAACTGGCACCATGCTGAGCCGGAAACTTAACCAGTCCTGTACCAGCAGTTTTCAGCTGAGCAGCCGTCTTGGTGGTGAGAGAATGTGAGAGTAGGGCAGCAGCCACCTGGAGGAGGTTTCTTTCCAGTTCTGTGTCAGCTAGAGACCTCAGAGTTCTCCTCACTGAGCTGGCTTGTTGCTAGGTTAGCAAAGGGAACAGGGGAGAGAATGTGCCTTGCCTTATCCCTGAATCACATGGAGGAAGAAAGCACACCTCAGTAAAAAGGGCTCTATCAGCAAGAGAGAGAGCTCTTTTCAGTATGCTATTGGATGTGCCTTAAACCTTGAATGCTTGAAACTCTTACTGACAATGGCTAAATCTCAATTTTAGACTCAAAAGTTTCTTTTCCTTCAATACTCTTGATGATTTTGCTTCAGTGTTTTCTCTCATCCAGTACTGCAGGTGAGAAATCTGTGGGTTATCTATTTTGATCCTCTAAAGGAGCTTTTGCAATTTTCTTAATCTTTAATGTATGGAAATGTCATACTTTTGTGCGGATCTGTGAGGTTTTTCATCCTGTTTGGCACACAATGTTATCATTCAGTCTGAGAGCTGTTCTTTTTTTCCAGGTGTTATTTATTTGTCATTTACTTGAAGATTTCCTTCACTGTCTCTATTTTATTTCAGACTAGCCCAGGAGAACCACACATTGTTAAACAGGCTTTGAAACTTTCAGATATCTCATCCAGGTCTCCCAACTTCTCTTGCACATTTTCTACCTACTTCTTGTTAACATTGTCTTCTGTAAGGATAGCTGACCAGTTTTTAGCTTGTTATTTGGCTCCTTAGCTTTTCTCTTCTGCTGCTCAGTCCTCCATTCAGTTTATTTTTCTAACAAACTTCATTATTTGAAATATACAGAAAGAAAAGTGAATACATCCTGGGTGCACAAGTTGTTGAAGAATCACCAAATGAACACACATGTATAACCCTCACAGGGGAAGAAGACAGCACTGGGAATGTTGTCTTTGCTTCTTTAATATATAGGGTATATGTTTCTGATATGGAAACTTAGTGAAGTGAAAGAATAAAGCAAAAGTAGAAGGTACTGCTAGGCTCACCTTGAACTTAGTTTGCAATTCAGGCCAAGTGTTCATTCTATAAAACAGCCACATTCTATAACACAGTCCCTGGTGACCCAGACAGTAAAGAATCCATCTGCAATGCAGGAGACCTGGTTTTGATCCCTGGGTTGGGAAGATTCTTTGAAGAAGAGCATGGCAACCCACTCCAGTATTCTTGCCTGGAGAATCCCCAGTGGACAGGGGAGCCTGGCGGGCTACAATCCATGGGGTCACAAAGAGTCGAACACAACTGAGTGGCTAACACTTCTACTTTCACTTTTCTGATCCTGAGGCATGGAAGAGTTCTTGTTCAGATGAGATAAGCGTGAGATCATCTCTGTAAAGATCCAGTTCACTATGATATTGCTGACAAATTGTCTTAATTATACCATCTTGCTCATCTGATCATTTTGGCATTCATCTTCCCTGTCTATAATATGAGTTCATGCTTTTTTATGGCCAAACCAAAGCAAGTGGAAGTTTTTCTGACGATACCCTCTCCTAAAAGTCTAAGGATGGATTATTATGCAAAGACTCTGCTGTGACTAAGCTCCAGCCTGAATACAGGAGCTGAGAAGGTTAAAAGGTTTAAAAGAAAACGACTGTTTCCTCTCAGTAGCATATACATGGGCTTCCCTGGTGGCTCAGGTTAAAGCATCTGCCTCCAATGAGGGAGACCTGGGTTCAATCCCTGGGTCGGGAAGATCCCCTGGAGAAGGAAATGGCAGCCTGCTCCAGTATTCTTCCCATGGACGGAGAAGCCTGGTAGGCTACAGTCCGTGGGGTCACAAAGAGTCGGACACGACTGAGCAACTTCACTATAAGATACACATGGCAGTGTCACTATCCCTAGACCATCAAGTAAACCAGCTCACCCATGCCCTCGGGAGTGATCTGGGAAGAGCAGAGAAGTATACTGTCTTTCTGTCTAATGCTCTGCTTGCTGCCCTCAAAGTTACTGTCATTCATTCTTCTTGCTGAGGACTGACCATCTCAAGAGGAGAAAGATCACAAGGAATTGATTGCAACTTGCAGCTCTTACGTGGGTTCAGTGAAGTCTCAACAAATATCTAAGTCATTCAGTGACTGGAAATCTATATGATTAGTTCAATTCAGCTGATGTTTTTTGAGCACCTATCTTTTTTTTTAAATTCACTCAACAAATATTTGTCAGTCACCTACTCTGTACCAGGCTCTGTTTTAGGAGCCATAGTAGATACAATAAATAACATGAGAAGAAATTCCAACTTAGTTGGAAGGAAAGGGCATACAGAACCAATAAAAACCAATAATAAGAAAAGGCATGTGCTCTGGAACAGTATACACAAATGACATTGAGGGCAGGAGGAAGAAGGTCAAAAAAGGGAGATCAGATTCAGATCATTAATCAAGGTGGCTTCATAGAAGATTGCATTTAATCTTGAAGCTGGGTATGAATTCAATAGTGATGTGGGAAAGAAGAGCATTCCAAGAGAGAAAACTGCATAAAGAAAGACACGGAATATGCAGAAGGAGATAGCTACCTATTCAAGTATTCTTGCCTGGGAAATTCCATATACAGAGAAGCCTGGTGGGCTACAATACACAGGGTCACAAAAGAGTTGGACACAACTTAGCTACTAGACAACAACAAATAGCTGTTTATCAATGTTGTGATAGTTTTACATGTACAGCAAAGTGATCCAGTTATATGTAAACATGTATCTATCCTTTTTCAGTTCTTTTCCCATTTAGGTTATATAATATTGAGCAGAATTTCCTGTGCTATGCAGTAGGTTCCTGTTAGTTGTCCAAATAACTGAGAAATTACTGAGCTAAATGATCAGCTCTCATATTGTGATTTTTCTGTAAGTGTTCATGTCATTGAGGAATAGAAAAGTTTACTTTTTTCAAAAAAAAGAAATGTATAGAATGAATGTAGGCAGAATAGTAGAGTGTGGCTGGAATGAGAATAGAGATAAGCAGGGAAGATTATTTTTTTTAAAAAAGAGAAGAAGTTGGTCTATGTGTACCATACATATAGAGCCAACTCTCACCAATAGCCAGTGGAAGCTGTACCAGCCAAAACAAGCTACTTCATAAGAAGATACAGAATTTTTGGCTAAAAGTAAATATATTTTTGTTAATCTAATATAACCTGGGTTAAATGCAAAATGGTAAGACAAACCAGTCCCTTGAGGAATCCTTTTTTTTAATCAATGAAGCCTTTGACTGTGTGGATGACAATAAACTGTGGAAAATTCTGAAAGAGATGGGAATATCAGACCACCTAACCTGCCTCTTGAGTAATCTGTATGCAGGTCAGTAAGCAGCAGTTAGAACTGGACATGGAACAACTGACTGGTTCCAAATAGGAAAAGGAATACGTCAAGGCTGTATATTGTCACCCTGCTTATTTAACGTATATGCAGAGTACATCATGAGAAATACTGGACTGGAAGAAACACAAACTGGAATCAAGATTGCCGGGAGACATATCAATAACCTCAGATATGCAGATAACACCACTCTTATGGAATAAAGTGAAGAGGAGCTAAAAAGCCTCTTGATGAAAGTGAAAGAGGAGAGTGAAAAAGTTGGCCTAAAGCTCAACATTCAGAAAACGAAGATTATGGCATCCGGACCTATCACTTCGTGGGAAATAAATGGGGAAACAGTGGAAACAGTGTCAGACTTTATTTTTGGGGCTCCCAAATCACTGCAGATGGTGACTGCAGCCATGAAATTAAAAGATGCTTGCTCCTTGGAAGGAAAGTCATGGCCAACCTAGATAGTATATTGAAATGCAGAGACATTACTTTGCTGACTAAGGTCTGTCTAGTCAAGGCTATGGTTTTTCCTGTGGTCATGTATGGATGTGAGAGTTGGACTGTGAAGAAGGCTGAGCGCCGAAAAAATGATGCTTTCAAACTGTGGTGCTGGAGAAGACTCTTGAGAGTCCCTTGGACTGCAAGGAGATCCAACCAGTCCATTATGAAGGAATCAACTCTGGGATTTTTTTTGGAAGGACTGATGCTAAAGCTGAAACTCCAGTACTTTGGCCACCTCATGCGAAGAGTTGACTCATTGGGAAAGACTCTGATGCTGGGAGGGATTAGGGGCAGGAGGAGAAGGGGACGACCGAGGATGAGATGGCTGGATGGCATCCCTGACTCGATGGTCGCGAGTCTGAGTGAACTCCGGGAGATGGTGAGGGACAGGGAGGCCTGGCGTGCTGCGATTCATGGGGTTGCAAAGAGTCAGAGACGACTGAGCGAGTGAACTGAACTGAACTAGAGGAACCAAGAACTTGCCCAGTTTACCTAGATTAAAAAGTATGGACAAGTTTAAAGTAAATATGAATGGTTGGAGAGTTAGTTCTGGCTGAAAGGAACACAGAAGACTCTGAGGAAAATGCACATTTGAGCATGGTTTTGAATGACCAGCCAAGAGCTGGAGAAGATGGAGGTGAGATCAGCTCCTGGTTATATTTGTAGTGCTCGTGGATGACAAGCATGAAGCTAGAGGAGTCACTTGCCCTCCACAGACACAAGCTGCAGAAGCAGTCTGACCCAGCCAATTAACTGTGGGAACCTAAAGAGTGTTTCATTAGCATAAATTGCTATGATGGATAGAAATTTTATGAATCCTATGCAGCTCTCGAGGCATTTAAATACGGGCTTTGTTTGTCTTCTGCAATCATTATTACAAAATAGTATGATATGTGGCCACTATCCTCACAAAGTGGGAAAAGGGGAGAGAAGCTGGGGAAGGCTTCTGAGAGACGTGGATGATGTCTGAGACAAGATGGGGGAATGAGGAGCGAGGGGGTTGCTGGGCAGCCCAAGCAGAGGGAGCAGCAGGTAAAGGTGGCAAAAGGGAATTTGGTGGAACGAAGAAGGTCAGTAGTTCCAGGGCGCTGAAGTGGAGGAAGGCTAAGGAGGGGGCTGGGGGGAGTGCCAGAGATGAGGTATGAGCCACGCGTTGTCAGGTCTCATATATTACCTTAAGTTTGGTTCCTAGCTTAAAGACAATGGGCGTTATGAACGTATTTTGAATCAAGTGCAGACGTTCACTTTAGAAAAGTCTCTGATGACAGCCGAAGGAAAGAAATGAGTGGTAGGCCAGCTGAACACCCAGGCCCAGTGGGTATTCCGCTCCAGCTGGGCAGCCAGGGCAAGGTGGGCTCAGAACACGCACAGTCACTAAGACTGGTTTCAGAGAACACGCTGATTGTAGCCGTCTGGTTATATCACTAAGGTCTCTCACCACCCCTTGTTTGTCAGAATGCTGCTCAGGCCAATTTTTCAAACCAAAAGCCTTAGGAATAAGAATATCACATACACTGAGGAAATTTTAATTTAACTTTCCCGATAGTGGGAAACCAACCTCTTGCAAAGTTCAGCACATTCCTCAAAGCTTCTCTCACTTCCCTGACCTGCTGAGTCAGGCAGCAGAAGGGCTTGGCTGCTAAGACAACTCCACACAGGCCCTCTGCACGGTGCTGCCCTCAGTCCCGATCTCAGGCCAGACCCTTTGGGGTTGCTTGGAAAATTACAAACCGAAACTAGCAAGGCTACTTCTTCGTGTATCTTTTAACAGAAATCCCACTTGGACATCTTTTTCTAGCAACCACTTTATTTCTGTTGTCAGTTTCTCCAGTCCCAAACTCTTTCTTCTTTGAAAGGGAACATGATTTCCCAGGCAAAGGAGATTGTATTTTCTGATATCTTGAGACCTCATTTGCTATCATTCTGTTTGTTTGCAACCGATCTAAGGAAGGAGTAGAAAGGGAGGGAGAGAAGATGCGTCTGATCTCCTGAATGTCACTCATCACATACTGCATCACAGAACCACATTTAAATGCATTTCCTTGTTGAAACAGGCTTCCCAGGTGGCGCTAACAGTAAAGAAACTGCCTGCCAACACGGTAGACATAAGAGATGCAGGTTTGATCCCTGGGTCAGGGGTCTGGGTTAGGAAGATCTCCTAGAGGAGGGCATGGCAACTCACTCCAGTATTCTTGCCTGGAGAATCCCATGGACAGAAGAGAGCGGCCGGCTACAGTCTGTACCGTCACCAAGAGTCAAACACAACTGAAATGACTTAGCACGCATACATGCCTTGTTAAAACATATGACATCATATATTGAATCAGAGCAATACAGAGCATCTGGCTTTCAAGAAGGAATTTGGCAAAGTTTCAGAATAAGGAAGTGAAGAAATGCGGACTGGATAAGGTTATGTGGGTAGCCTGATTTAAATTTAACAGTGCTCAGAGGACGTTGATTAATGAGTCTGACATTTTGTAAGAAGGGCTCTATTCTTTTTATTTAGTTTATTATTTATTGATTTAGGCTGTTCTGTCACAGCATGCATGATCTTAGTTCTCGGACCAGAGGTTGAATACCTGCCCCGCATCTTAAGCACTGGACCTCCATGGAAGTCCCAGAAAACCCCATCCTGTTCATCAGATTCATAATCACTTGGACAGCAACATATATTATTAATCTGGCAGATGATCAAATACATTTAGTGCAATGCTAGGCATTTAGTAATTGCTCAATAAATGTTTGTTGAACTTAATTGAGAGGAAACGATACTTTACATGACAGAATCCCAATTCTAAATGAGTTCATTAGGCTGAAAGAAAGCAAAAATAGAAATATCCAATACAATAATATTGAAAAGCAATGGATGAATTCTGTGCTGTTGGGCTCAAATAATCAATGGTACAACTGTAGGATTGAAAACCCAATTTAACATGCGAAAAAAAAAATTTTTAGTTGACCAAATAGGGATTAATAGGCTGCTTTCCTCTCCTTACGAAAGTAATATAGGCTACATGGCCTCATGGACAAATCAGGAAGATATCAGGGTTTGCCACTGCATTGCTGAGACAACATCTGAAAATTGTTCCACATTGGGCACTGTGTTTTAAGAGGATCATTCACCAACAGACAGTGTCCAGATGAGAATGAGCATAATGGAAAGGGGCTTCTGTGAGAAAAAATGAAAAACATTTGGGTTATTTGTCCAAATTGTAGAACAAAATGTACGCAGGTATAGGAGCAGTGATGGGAGTCTTCCTGATAGCCACCTTCACATGCTGAAACGCTAGGATACACAAGCAAGAGTCACCTTCTTTCTGGTTGCTCCAGAGGGCTTAGCTTAACTAAGCTAAGATTAATTTAGCTTAACTGGGACCTTGAAAGAAGTGAGAATAAAGCAAAGTTGGGCTGTAGATAAGAGATAATCTTTTACTAAATAAAATGGTCAACAGATGAAACAGTGAGTGCTATGGAAACATACACACGGCCATATGTGAAACAGATAGCCAGGGGAGCGCGCTGTGTGGCTCAGGGAGCTCAAACTGGTGCTCTGTGACAACCTAGAGGTGT
>SJYC01048835.1:0-10732 GCA_006408675.1 Madoqua kirkii | reverse complement strand
GGGGGGGGGGAAGGGAGGGGAGGGCCAAGAAGTAGGGGACATATGTAGACCTATGGCTGATGCATGCTGATGTCCGACAGAAACCAACACACTATTGTAAAGCAATCATCCTTCAGTTAAAGCCAATAAATTTTTAAAAAGAAAAGCAGATTACTTTTAGAGAAAAATATCACATAAAGTAATTCACTGAATTCTAAAAAGGATTCTATATTTTGAGGTCTCTTCCATCTCTAAAACTGCCTGATTGTAATATAATTATATTATATATTATAATTATTGTCTGAAAACAAAAACAAGTAGTGGTAAACCACTGTCAATCAACTAACCATCAAGCAGATCAATATGATGCATGAAATATTAATTCAGTTGAATTCCACAAGTTGATTGCTGCTTTTGTACTAAACGCTTTGTAGGGACTAATTTTTTTAATTGAATAAGACTTAGTGGTTTACCACAAGAAGCTTATAACTCTTGGTGAAGAATGACCTAATAGATAACTTCAGTATGTTTCTTATGCACTTGCATTAGTTTCCAATTGCTACCGTAACACATTACCAAAACTTAGTAGCTTACAGCATAGCAATTTTATTATCTTACAGTTCTGGGAGTCAGAAGTCTGAAATGGGTGTCACTAAGTTAAAGTCAAAGTGTCATCAGTTCCTTCAGGAGGCCTAGGGGAGACTGTTTCCTTGCCTTCCATCAGTTCAGTTCAATTCAGTCGCTCAGTCATGTCCGATTCTTTGCGACCCCAGGCAACCAACATTCCTTGGCTTGTCGCCCCATTCCTCCAATTTCAAAGCCGGAAATGTCAGGGATAGTCATTTTTACATTGCCATCTATCGGATCCTTTGTTTTCTGCCTCTTTTTTTTTTTTTTTAATTTTTCTTTCCTTCTTTCTGGCTGCGCCGGGTCTTCGTTGCTGCACAGGCGTTCTCCCGTGGCGAGCGGGGCCGCTCTCCAGCTGCGGTGTGCGGGCTTCTCGCCGCAGTGGCTTCCGCTGCAGCAGAGCCGGGGTCTAGGCGCCCGGGCTTCAGGGCCTGCGGCACTCAGGCTCAGCAGCTGTGGCGCACGGGTTTAGTTTCCCTGTGGCGCGTGGGATCTTCACCAACCAGGGATCAAACTTGTGTCTCCTGCCTTGGCGGGCAGATTCTTTTTTTTTTTTTCCCGAGGTCTGATTAAGAACTTTTATTTCCCTAGAGTTTATTAGGTAGATTACAACGCAGGTAGTAACCTGCTGAGAACTCATGTGAAAAACTGTTCAGCTCTTGTCATGAGACATTTGTGTTTCAGGTGTGAAAAGACCAGCTGATTTATCCATCCTGATTAGTGAGAACTTTAAGAAAGGTTAAGAATGGACAAATCAGCTCAGGTTCTCATAGGTCAGTACACTCATCAGAGAATGTAAAATACAAGTCACCATGACTCTGAGGATATGAGACTGTGGCTGTACACTTGTTACATTAAAGGGCTAAAAGAAACAGAAATAACATCAATAACAATGGTAGCAATAGTAACCCTTACATACTGAGTACTTATCACGTGACAAATACTGTGAGAGTCTTTTTAATGTATTTATTTTAATTGGAGGATAATTACTTTTCAACACTGTGGTGGTTTTTGCCATGTATCTGCATGAATCAGCCACAGATATACCTGTGTCCCCGCATCCTGAAACTCCCTCCCCACCCCAGCCCTCTGAGTTATCCCAGAACACTGGCTTTGGGTGCCCTGCTTCATGCATTGAATTCACCCTGGTCATCTGTTTTACATATGATAATGTACACGTTTCAATGCTGTTCTCTCAAATCATCCCACCCTTACCTTCTCCCACTGAGTCCAAAAATCTGTTTTTTAATATCTGTGTCTCCTTTGCTGTGCTGTACATAGGATTGTTGTTACCATCTTTCTAAATCCCACATGTATGTGTTAATATACAGTATTTGTCTTCCTCTTTCTGGCTTACTTCACTTTGTATAATAGGCTCCAGCTTCATCCACCTCATTAAAACTGATTCAAATGTGTTCTTTTTTATAACTGAGTAATATTCCATGGTCCATAAGCATGTACAACAGCTTTTTTATCCATTCATCTGCCAATGGACATCGATGTTATTTCCATGTCCTAGCTATTGTAATCAGTGGTCAGGCAGATTCTTGACCACTGTATCACCAGGGAGGCCCTGTCTCCTTCTTTTACACTTAAGGACCCTTGTGATTATGTTGGGCCCACCCAGATACTGCAGGATAACCCCCTCATCACAAGGTCAACTGACTAGCCATGTAGCATTTAGCTCAGTATTGTCAGACACACTTGTTTTTCAAGGGAAGCTGCAGATCTGGATAGTTATATATAAAACACAAGAAATTTTAAAATGCAACTCTTATAAAATGCATCCAAGGACCAGATATGGCACAAAGGCTACTAGTTTGTAACGTCTGGTCTAAGATAAAGAAAGCACTTGACTGATTAATCAGCAGATCTTAACCTGGAGTCCAGGATAGAATTCAAGAGGCTATGACCCTAAATGTAAAAAAAAAAATCTCCATTCTTATTTATATAGTGCAAATTACATATCTTTTATATATCTATTTAAATCTCTTTATATTAAATAACAGAAAATAAATCATATGCTTTATTCTTACTCAGAAATCTAGCATCTCCTTATTTACCACAGTGGTATAGGAATACCTGTAACTATCATCCATGGAAATTACAAATACTTTTGTATCACATTATAGCATTTCAAAATATCTTCTATGCTCACCACTATTTTGAAATAGTGGTGTTTAATGTGTTAAAAAGAAGCACATATAATACCATATCATGAATTAACTTTTATTTAAATATTTGATAACTGTATTTCATATTTGGTTACCCTTACAATGGTGTTTTATTTTATGAATTTAGAAACATTATTCTTCATATGCTTCACCAGACTCAGCAAAGGAGTCCAGGCACATGCAACACACACACACATCTTGAACCGAATGAAGGAAATGAAAGAGAAAGACAAGGAAAAATATGACTCAAAGTCAGCACTCACAACTGTCCGTCTTGGTTCACTCTGATAAAATGTTAGAATGCCCTTGTCAGGTGGCACATGGCAATCCCTGTCCTGAAGCAATGACATTAACTCTTTCAGTTCTGTCAGTGAAGTCTAATTTCAGCTACCAAGAGTGACTGAGTCTTGGCGGAAACTGAAGGCTGCTGTTATTAATCTCTGTTATTACAGTGGGCTACCATAGGAAGCACATCTCGTTCAGTAAATAGGTCACACAGGAGCCTCAGCTGTGCAGTTAGATGTGAAAATTTTTTGTTTAGGGCTTGCCGGACCGAGAGTCTGCTTGCGTCCCTCTTAACCGAAGCCTCTCTCTGCTGGTGGATGGCGGCCGGTTGCTTTTGCAGGTCTCAGAAAAGTGTTTGGCCTCCTCCAAACTGGGCTGTCTGCTGTGCTTGCTGGGTTTTGCAGATCTGAGCTTAGCTGTGGGTTTATTTAGTTCCAGGAGACTGGCGCTGGCTTTTCACATTCCTAGGTCTCGTGTGTCTAAAGACCTTCAGTTTGGCTTTCCCAATGATCCTATGGTGTAACACTAGCTCTTGAATGGTAACATGAGTTTGGTAATAATAATAAAACAGAAATAGGGAGCTATCAGAGATTTTAGTACTGGCATATGAATTAAACCATATTGCAACAAATCTGTTTCAAGGGTAATAATCTTCGTTTGGACAGAATTGAATTCAAGACCTCAGCCTTGCTGGCATTTCCCACATCCACTTCCTCTCAATTTGAAGGTTTCCAGATCACTTCAGTGGTGTGTACTCTCCACTAGTCTCCAGATAGTCCTCTAAAGGGAAGTCATTCCTACCAAGCTCCATTTGAAAATGTCCTGACATTTTTTGAGTTCCAGGTAGCTGAATGCTTCCAAAGTTATAAACAATAGGGTCCGGATAGCTAGCTATGGTTCCTAAAGGCAGAGATATTTGTTTCTTTTATTCATTGTGGTATCTCTAGCCTGGCACATTGATAGGCATTAAAAAATTATTAGTTTAGTAAATAATGAATCAATGCAACATGAATACACATAATTACAATACTTTAAAGGTTATTGAACAGATTAGGATACCAAGTTAAAACATCGATAAACTCCTATATCCTATAAGTAAGTAAATTGAATTCACTAGTGCCATAAACCATGCTTAACCTCACACCCTCTCTTTATGTTATGTGCAACGAGAAATGCAAGAAACACATCTATACTAACTTTTGATGATTTAGGAGTCTTTTGGTTACATAGAGTGTCCCTAAGCAAAACTGTGTAGCCGATATGCTCCTTTTATCCATGATACTCTATTTTGAGAAGACCCCCATCCGCAGGTGTATAGGGCCTCCCAAAATCTGTACAGCTAACCTGGTAAAATTGTGGGAGAATACTGGCTCTTCAAGAACATTTACTGTAATACCACACTGGCAGCAACCTATTAATACTTTATCTGCACATAAATTCCATTGGGTAACACACACTGAGGCTTATTTACCTCTGCTCTACCTGCTACACTGGGAGACTTGGCCAAATCACTCCCCTCCTCTCTCTCTGTCTTAGCTCTTTTGTCTATACATTGAAAAGAGAGGAGGGGAGTTCCCCAGATAATCTCTTCTAGAGCAATAATTCTGGAGTTATCTGTACTATGCTTCAGATAGAATAAATCAAGTTAAAAGAAATTTTTTTCTCACCTTCACTTGGCATTGCACCCTTAATGACAATAGAGTAGCCAAAAAAGATGAGAGATATGTATTACATATATATATAGTTGTTGTTCTTTAGCCACTGTCATGTCCGACTCTTTGCGACCCATGGTCTCCCTCTAAGCTCCTCTGTCTCTGGGATTTCATATATACATACATACACATGTATGTAATTAGTTTTAATTATATTATATATTGTGGGGCTTCCCAGGTGGCACTAGGGGTAAAGAACCCGCCTGCCAATGCAAGTAAGACATAAGAGACTCAGGTTTGATCCCTGGCTCGGGAAGATTCCCCTGAAAGAAAGCACAGCAACCCACTCCAGTATTCTTGCCTGGAGAATCCCATGGACAGAGGAGCCTGAAGGGCTGCAGTCCATAGGGTTGCACAGAGACATGACTGAAGTGACTCAGCAGGTGTGCATATTATATATTTTACTTATATAATATATCTTTAGATGATAAGAAGTAGTATCTTAAGACAATAAGAAGACACAATGATTTTTGAACAATGATCAAACTCATGATCTGCAAAGAGAACTATATAAATTTACTGAACTGAAAAGTATATACCTCACACTATGTTCTCAAAACTGTCTTTACTTCCTCCACTTTCAGAATCTTCTGACACTTAAAAGGGTTCTTTGGGGCTTCCCTGATGGCTCAACTGGTAAAGCATCCACCTGCCATGGGGGAGACCTGGGTTGGGAAGATCCCCTGGAGAACAGAATGGCAACCCTGGCCTGGAGAATTCCATGGACTCTATATTCCATGGGGTCACAAAAAGTCGGACATGACTGGGTGACTTTCAGTTCTTCACTTGGGTCACTTATTACTGGTCACACAGCTGGTAGCAGGCTTCAGTATGTCTAGCCTAAGATTTGTCTGAGTCTTCAATGAAGGTCTGAATTCACATTTGTTGAGGAGGGCTTTCCTGATAGCTCAGTTGGTAAAGAATCCGCCTGCAATGCAAGAGATTCTTTGGCTACTTAATCACACCATTTTAGATGGAAGTTTGTTTTGACTTCCAATTCTGCCCTACATGCTCCTAGAGTTCTGCTATACTCCTTTTTCTCTCTTCGGTCTTTCCTTGTGTGCATGCGGGCTCAGTCTACAGAAGAGACTGACTGCTGACAAGATCCAGTGGAGAAAGGATAAGCTACCCACTCCAGTATTCTTGGGCTTGCCTGGTGGCTCAGATGGTAAAGAATCCACCTGCAGTATGGAGCCCTGGGTTCAATCCCAGGTTGGAAAGATCCCCTGGTGAAGGGAAAGGCTCCCCACTCCAGTATTCTGGCCTGGAGAATTCCATGGACTGTGTAGTCCACAGGATCACAAAGAGACGGACATGACTGAGCAACTTTCACTTTCAGTTACTTTCTACTTGAGATTTTTCCAATATGCAACAGCATGGACAACACCATATTAAATATGCCTGTCATATTTCATGCTTGACAAACTCAAAGTGCTATTATCCGATCATGTATATGTTCTGCATATATACATTTACATTGGTGAGAGTAAGGATAAATTGCTGCATTAAAGAGACAGACGCCTCCAAAAAAAAGAATTAGTGGCTTAAAGAAACAAATTGCCTTCTTGATCATGTACCAGTCTGAAAGAAGTGTTGCCAGTTGGTGATTCTGTGGCATGGTGATCATTCAGAAACCCAGGCTAAGGGTGGCTCATCTATCTTCAATATCTGCCTCCAAGTAACAACCTAAATTTCATTCATGAGCTTAAAAATAGACCAAAAACTGGTAATTTTATCACCTTGTGACCCATAAAATGTGACCCATAAATATACTTATCTCCTTGGCCTAAAATTTACCTCTTAAAAAAAGAATGGCATAGTGACTAATGTAACACTTCATGTATAATAAGTGAACCATTGCTAAAACACAGAGAATTTTTATTTTTATTAGCACCATTGATAACCAAATAAATGAATCTGGAGGTTTATTTATTTTATATATAGGATTCTTCTGTTCAATTTTTAAAAGTCACAGATTGATAAAGTCTGTGTTTTAACATCTTTTTTTGCAGTTATGTTAATATGCCAGTGTCAGGCTGGCCTTTTTGTAGAGGGAACCAAAGTTCAAATATAAACAAAGGAATGAGTTCCTTTGTGTCTCATTTTTGTTGGCACTGAATTTTTCTTCTGAACGAAAAAAAAAAAAAGCATTTTTTTCCCCTCCCTCATAAGTAGTGACTTTAAATTGACCAAAAAGGAAAAACAAAAAGACTACAATGTGTTGGCAAATGCCAGGAGACAGCGGTGACTGTTTGTCTTTTTACAGTGCATGGTAAATGACATTTAACCAAATAAAAGTTTGAAAGAATACTAAGACTAAAATACTTCTAAAGGCTCTCTGGCTCCTTTTTAAAGGATCACTTGAAGGATGGTGAGCATTCATCTCTGATAAATAGACAGTCACAATAAATAGGGATAAATAGAAAGTCAAGAAAACAAATCATGATATTTACCAAAACCCAGAAAAATTTAAAATTTATTCTATTCACACGGATAGAACACAAGTTCATTTACCGCCTTGGAGGGCCGAGGTCTTTCACTGGATAAAACTGAGACATGGTTTCTCTGCTGGGCTAGATCTGTTGGGCAAGTGGACCCACAGCAGCTGAGCAAACGCTCTGGCACTCTCTGCAGCTCAGGAGGGCTGCTAGCGGAGCGGAAGGCAGCCACTCCTCAGAATGTGAGCGAGCAGATCCTGAGAACGAGATGGTCTCGGGGCCCCAGTAGCCCATTACGGACTGAGTGCCAAGATGCTGAGACTCCCAGATCAGCAAGGTCCCATTCTCACAGACCCCCGTCAGACTCAGCCTGGGGACGCCTGCCCGCCTCTGTCAGACGGCCAACCACGCTGGGTGCTGAGACCCTCCCGCTGCTGCCCCCGGGGAGTTTTGGTCCAAATTGTTCCCCACTACATTTCCTTTCTCTATTGCCATGTAGAAAAGTGTGATGAGGCAAGGAAAACAGTATCATGAGCCAAATAATACACTCTCTTTGAAACAACTGGTCCGGTATCCTTAAATAAAAAAGAATTTTGCTTCTAACTTCAAATGCCAGTCTCCAAACTTGAAAGAAACCCAAAAGACCACAGGATGTGATTCTATGGACTACAGTGAGGTAGAGAACAGAAAAGGGAGGTGTCATAAGAGCCTGGGGGAAAGGAGATAATTCAAAAGTGTGGCTCCAATAGCGGGCTTTAGGGCATTCGCTGTAGCCAAGGCATTTCCATGTCACAAAAGTGTGAGACGAGATTAATTATAATCCCTGCTTCTATCAAGTTCATGAAAATTAATTGTACTAGGGTATAGATTTTAGTTAGTATTATTAAAGACAGTGATGATGCAGCCTGAAATGTTATATTTTGTGCAATATGAACAGAAATAGTCACAAACTAAGGAATACATGACAGTATGTGCTCAGTTGCTCAGTCATGTCTGACTCTTTGCAACCCCGTGACCTGTAGCCCACCAGGCTCCTCTGTCCATGGGATTTCCCAGGCAAGAACACTGGAGTGGGTATAATTAGTGCAAAATACTCTTGTCAGGTAATTCACTTGGAAAGCAGTCAGTCTCTTCTGTAGACTGAGCCCGCATGCGCACAAGGAAAGACCGAAAAGAGAAAAATGAGTATAGCGGAACTCTAGGAGCATGTAGGGCAGAGTTAGAAGTCAAAACAAACTTCCATCTAAAATGGTGTGATCACGTAGCCAAAGGCTGGCCCTCAGACATCAAAGTAAGGCAAGAACAGGGGTGTTTTCCAAGCTCCTTGTTGAATAAGGGAATCATTTCACTGTGTGAATTACAATGCGCATGATCCCAGCCCCCAGTCCTCCTTACTAGTCATAACAAAAATTACTTGAAACATATACAGAGTGAAGGGAAGAATTCTGGTTTCGAATACTGAGAATTTAAGAAGAGAGAAGTTATTTCTCCTAAAGGCTGAAAATGTACCCAGTATATGTATACGTGTTTGCAAATATTCTGTGATTTTATAAGTAAAATTTTAAATTCTTTCCCGGAGAGTCTGAAATAATTTAATCTTCTTGCAATTTTTTTAAAGAGAATAGACTATAAACATTCACATTATTAACTATATGTTTAGTGGACATGAAAGAACAAGAAAAAAAAAATTCAGCTGGGGAATTTCTGCCAATAAAAGATTGGGTTGAATTTCATGATGCTTGGAAAAGCAGAGCAGGCCGTATTCTGTGTAGATTAATGCTCTTTGGAAAGTTATAGGCTAAATTTTAAATCCACTTAATGATAATGGTAAGTCACTTTAAGTATTGTCACTATATGCTTTTAATTAAGTTAGATGCGTATATGTCCATGCTCAGTCACTCACGTCCTGTACGACTCTTTGCAACCCTATGGACTGCAGCCCACCAGGCTCCTCTGTCCATGGGATTCTCTAGGCAGGAATCCTGGAGTGGGTTGCCATTTCCTTCTCCAGAGGAGCTTTCCAAATCAGGGAGAGAACCTCATCTCCTGCATTGTCAGGTGGATTCTTTACCACTGAATCGCCTGGGTAGCCAATTAAGTTAAACATACTTGTTTAAATCAATTACTGAACTTTCCTTCTTTTAAAGTAGAAAAATGTAGCAGTTACCACTTCAACAAAATGATCAAATGTAGCATCCCTAGTAATGGAATGAACTACTTGATTCCATCTTGATGGAATGCTATTTGAAGCTCATAATACACCCTCCATAGTATTCTCACCAAAATGTTTAATCTGAACATGTTCACAAGGAAACAATGAAATCTAGATTATGGAATATTCTCTAAAACAGTGGTCCCCAACCTTTTCGGCACCAGGGACTAGTTTCATGGAAGACAATTTTTTCATGGACTGAGGGGGTAGAGGGGATGGTTTCAGGATGACTCAAGGCCATTATACTTACTGTGCATTTTATTTCTATTATTATTACATCAGTTCCACCCCAGCTCATCGGGCATTAGATCCTGGAAGCTGGGGATCCCTGCTGTAAAAGAACTGGGTCTAACTCTTAGAGAATGGATGCTATGAAAGATAAGCAGGAGATGGTACTATTCTACATTAAAGAAAACTAAAGTGACAAGGTCATCATATGTAAAGCATAATCATTGATTAGATCCTGGGTCAATAATAACTGTAACAAAGATTATTTTGTACACAGTTGAAGAAATTTGAGTATGGACTCTATGGTAGATATTATTGGCTCATTATTAAATATCTTGGGTGGCTTTGTAGAAGACTATCTTCATTCATAAGAAATACATGTTGAAGTGTTTGGGGTAAAGGGTCATATCTAGAAGTTGCTTTCAAGTATACATACAGACGTGTGTGTGCATGTGTGTGTGTGTGTGTGTGTGTAGAGAGAGAAAAAGAGAAAAGCTAATGTTACAAAATATTAAGAGCTAGTGAATCCAGGTGAAAAGTATATTGTACTATTATTTCAGGTTTTAGTGGATTTGAAATTGTTTATAAAGACACTGGGTTACTAAATAGTAGCTAAAGGCTTGAAAGCTTTCAGGTAATAAATGAAGGAATGATAGAATTAGACTGGCCCCATTTTGTAATCTTTAATATACTCATAGATCTAAGCATTGAGCATCAATGGTCATAAAAGGAAAAACAGTCACGTACTATATGCCTTTTATAACAACACACCACTATTATAAAGTGACTTTGACAAAAAATATCAAGCCTGAAACTGTCTTAACCCTCTAGGTCAGCTCTTCTCAAACATCACCAGAATCAAAATCACCTGGAAGGCTTGTTAACTACTGATTGTGGGACTGATTTCCAAGGTTTCTCATTCTGTGAGCTTGGGGAAATTTTCAGTAATTTGCATTTCTAACAGATCCCCAGGTAAACCTGAGGCTGAGGTCCAAGCCCACCCTCTGAAAAGAACCTCTCTAGATCAATATACTAATTTACAGGAGCTACCGATTATAGAGGAGCATGTCAAATAAT
>SJYC01048833.1:0-11870 GCA_006408675.1 Madoqua kirkii | reverse complement strand
TCTAAATCACTATTGTATTACCTCATTTCATTTATGTGCTTCATTGAATTATTCTAATAAAGTTATTTAAAGCTATTGAATTTCCTCTAAAGGTTGCTTTAGTTCTAGCCTTCATATCTGGATATCTAGTATTTTTGTTATTCTTTGGTAGAAATTCTAGGGTTTTAGTTTAGATTTGTTGATGGGAAGTTGTTTAAAAGAAAACTTTTTAGATTCCAGGCAGAAGGAATTTTTTTTTCATAAACTTGTTTGTAATCTATAATTTTATGTCATTGTGTCATAATGTTACCTATGTTATATCTGCATTTTGAAGTTTATTGAGCTTTTGTTTTAAATTTCCTAACAAGTAGTTAATTTCTGGTGTATATTAATCAAGCAACTGAAATTAGTTTATATTTTTAGGATGCAGTTTTTGTAATATGTGTGTGTGTATCAGATTTACCATATTAACTATTTTTGTAGTTCTTTATATACTTGCTGCTGCTGCTGCTAAGTCACTTCAGTTGTGTCTGACTGTGTGTGATCCCATAGACGGAAGCCCACCAGGCTCCGCAGTCCCTGGGATTCTCCTGGCAAGAATAGTGGAGTGGGTTGCCATTTCCTTCTCCAATGCATGAAAGTGAAAAGTGAAAGTGAAGTCGCTCAGTCGTGTCTGACCCTCAGCGACCCCATGGACTGCAGCCTTCCAGGCTCCTCCATCCATGGGATTTTCCAGGCAAGAGTGCTAGAGTGGGGTGCCATTGCCTTCTCCACTTTACATACTTACATATTTATTTTTTCCCATTTTGCCAGTCACTAACTGTTTCTCCCCTCCCAAGCACACAGTAGAAATGTTCCACCTACCCCTTTTAGGTTATGTTTTGGATAAAGAAATCTTTAAATGCTGTTGCACTGTTTACCATATTCCTGTTTGCTCGCCACAGCACCCATAAAGGAACATGCCAATTATGAGAAACTTGATCAAGTTGCATCCTGGGTGAAGAAGACATTGAGATCAGTCCTCCTCAGACTCATGATGGATGTATAATATGAGCAAGAATTAATCTTTGTTAGTTTAAGCTCCTGAAATTTGGGGATTGTTATTATTTACAAGATAGGCATAGCCCAGTTTTTCTGAATATAGAAGTAAGGGGTACAGCAGATTTTAGCAGTAGATTGATTCTGCAGCTCAACTATGTCATTAAAGGTTCAGATTTTTCCATTTTTTCACTGTTTGGAATCTCACTGATACCAAGAGAGGTAGCAGCTTTAGGATTTATATTCAGATGTGAAATACTAAAAGCAAGATGGAAAAGCAACTTTTCTCTAGCCTTCTTTTAGGGCCAGGGGACCTTCCAGAAGACCTTTATACCTCACTGACTAGAACTGTGTCACAAGACCATTTTGAACCGATCACTGACAATAGAGATAGAATTTTCATGATTGATGTAGAGGAATGATCTCAGATGAAGTAGATTTGGGGGTATCAACCACAGTGACTTCTGCCAATAGCAAATAATCTCTGTTAGCATGTAAACATATTGTGGGAACTATTATTTTCCAATATCTTAATACTTATAAGAAATATGCTATAGAATTAGCTTGGCAAATTGAGAATCTAATTTGTTTTTACATTCTGGAGTCATTAATTTTCTCCAGATCCTGAATTTAAAATGTTCAGTTTCTTTGGTGATAGTTTTTATATTTTGATTTGTATTCTTTCTCAGGCCTTTCATTTTTCTTTTGGATTTATTAAGATATAATCAATATACTATACTGTATAAATTTAAAGTATACAGCATAATGATTTGACTTATATACATTGTGAAATGATGACCACAATAAGTTTAGTGAACATCCATCCTCTTATACAGATACAAAATTAAAGAAATGAAAACTTTTTTTCCTGTGTTAGAATTTACTCTCTGAACAACTTTCATATGTAACATATAGCAGCGTTGATTATTTTTATTTTGTTGTACATCACATCCCTAGTCCTGATTTATCTTATAACTGGAAGTTTGTACCGTTTGATCACTACCCAATTAACCCTCCTCTCACCCTGCCACCTCTAGTAACCACTATGAATTTCTTTACTTGTTTTGAGATATAACTGAGCTAAAATACAATATTAGTTTCTAGCATGTGGCATAGTGATGATATGTCTATACATTTCAAAATGATCACCATGGTAAGTCTAGCTATGACATGTCATCATATATAGTTACTGCCTGTATTCCCTGCCCTGCACACTTCATACCTCCGACTCATGCTGTTTGCAGCGGGAGTTTTGTACCTCTTAATCTTCCTCACCTATTTCTCTTATTGCCCCACCCCACTTCCTCTGGCAACCACCTGTTGTTTTCCGTATCTATAGCTCTGTTTCTGTTTTATTTGCTCATTTGTTCTGTTTTTTAGATTCTGCATGTAAGTGAAGTCATACAGTATTTGTCTTTCTCATCTGACTTATTTAGCAGAGTGCAGTGTAGCTGTATCCACGAGGTCACAAATGGCAAGATTCATTCCATTCCTTTTACGGCTGGGTAACATCCTATTGAGTATATATTCTAAATCATCTTTATCCATTCATCTGTTAGTGGGCACTTAGGTTGTTTCCATATGTTGACTATCATACATAATGCTGCTAAAAACATTGAGGTGCATGTATCTTTCCTATGTAGTGTTTTCATTTCATATCTTTCCTATATAGTGTAATTGCTGGATCATATAGGTGACGCTAGTGGCAAAAAGCCTGCCCTATCAGTGTGGAGAGGTGTGGGTTCAATCCCGGGATCGGGAAGATCCCCTGGAGGAGGGCATGGCAACCCACTCCAGTATTCTTGCCTGGACAGTCCCATGGACAGAGGAGCCTGGTGTGCTATAGTCCAAAGGATAGCAAAGAGTTGGACACGATCGAACAACCTAGCTCACACGCATGCATGATGGTTCTATTTTTAATTTTTTGAGGAATTTCCATACTGTTTTCTTTAGTGTTTGCCACAATTTATGTTCCTACCAACAGTATATGAGAATACCCTTTTCTCCACATCTTTGCCAAAACTTATTTGTTGTCTTTTGGATAATAGATATTCTGACAGATGTGAGAGGATATCCTATTGTGGTTTTATGTGTATTTCCCTGATGATTAATGATGTTGAACAACCTTTCATATGCCTACTGGCCATCTGTACGTCTACTTTGGAAAAATATCCATTCAAGTCTTTGGCTCATTTTTTAATTGGGTTGTTTGGGTTTTTTGATGTTAAGTTGTAAGAGTTATTTGTGTATTTTGGATATTAACCCCTTATTAGAGGGGCTTCCCTGATAGCTCAGTTGGTAAAGAATCCACCTGGAATGCAAGAGACCCTGGTTCAATTCCTGGGTCAGGAAGTGCCCCTGGAGAAGGGCTAGGCTACCCACTCCAGTATTCTTGAACTTCCCCCTTGTGGCTCAGCTGGTAAAGAATCTGCCTGCAATGTGGAAGACCTGAGTTTGATCCCTGGGTTTGAAAGATCCCCTGGAAAAGGGAAAGGCTCCCCACTCCAGTATTCTGGCCTGGAGAATTCTATGGACAGTATAGTCCATGGGGTCACAAAAACTCAGACATAACTGAGTGACTTTCACTTTCATTCCATACATCATTTTGCATTTCTATACACTAACAATGAGATCTCAGAAAGAGAAAAAAAGGAAACAATTCCATTGACAAACTCATCAAAAAGAATAAAACACCTCGGAGTAAATCTAACTAAGGAGTAACAGACGTGTACTTGGAAAACTGTAAGACACTGGTGCAAGAAACTGAAGCTGACACAAGCAGATGGAAAGGTATGCCCTGTTCATAGATTAGAAGAACTAGTATTATTAAAATGATTATGCTACCCAAGGCAATCTACAGATACAGTGCAATCCCTATCAAAGCACCAATGAATGGTGGAAGTGGAACAAATAATTCTAAAATTTGTATAGAAACAAAAAATACTTGGAATAGCCAAAACGATTTTGAAAAAGAAGAAAAAAGCTGGAAGTATCATGCTCTCCAATTTCAAACTATATTACAAAGCTGTAGCTATCAAACAGAGAAGGCAATGGCACCCCACTCCAGTACTCTGGCCTGGAAAATCCCATGGATGGAGGGGTCTGGTGGGCTGCAGTCCATGGGGTCGCTAGGAGTTGGACACGACTGAGTGACTTCACTTTCACTTTTCATTTTCATGCATTGGAGGAGGAAATGGCAGTCCACTCCAGTGTTTTTGCCTGGAGAATCCCAGGGACAGGGGAGCCTGGTGGGCTGCCATCTACGGGGTCGCACAGAGTTGGACACGACTGAAGCGACTTAGCAGCAGCAGCAGCAGCAGTTATCAAAACAGTATTGCTATTGTTGTTCAGTCACTAGGTCATGTCTGACTCTTTGCAACCCCGTGGACTCCAGCATGCCAGGCTTCTCTGTCCTTCACTATCTCCTGGAGTTTGCTCAAACTCATGTCCATTGAGTCAGTGATGCTATCTAACCATTTCATCCTCTGCTGCCCCCTTCTCCTTGTGTCTTCAGTCTCTCCCAGCATCAGGGTCTTTTCCAATGAGTCAGATCTTCACATTGGGTAGCCAAAGTAATGGAGCTTCAGTTTCAGCATCAGTCCTTCCAATGAGTATTCAATATTGGTTTCCTTTAGGACTGACTGGTTTGATCTCCTTGCTATCCAAGGGACTCTCAAGAGTCTTCTCCAGCACCACAATTCTGACCTTTGTCATTAAAACGATGTCTGCTTTTTAATACGCTGTCTAGGTTTGTCATAGCTTGTCTTCCAAGGAACAAGCGTCTTTTAATTTCATGGCAGCAGTGACCATCCACAGTGATTTTGCAGCCTGAGAAAATAAAATCAAAACAGTGTAGCACTGGCATAAAAACAGACACATAGACACACAGAACAGAATAGAAAGCCCAGAAATGAACCCTTACTTACATGGGCAATTAATCTATGACAAAGAAGGCAAGAATATACAATGGAGAAAAGACAGATTCTTCGATAAATGGTGTTGGGAAAACTGGACAGCCACATGCAAAAGAAAGAAAATGGACAACTTTCTCATACCATGCACAAAAAAAATTCAAAATGGCTTGAAGAATTTAAAATGTAAGACCTGAAGCCATAAAAACCCTGGAAGAAAACATAGGCAGTAATCTCTTTGACATCAGCCTTAGTAATATTTCTTTGGATCTGTCTCTGCAGACAAGGGAACAAAAGCAAAACTAAAACAAATGGGACTACATCAAACTCAGAAGCATTTGTGGGGCTTCCCTGGTGGCTCAGTGGTAAACCATCCTCCTGCCAGCAGGTTCGATCCCTGATCCAGGAAGGAGCCACAGGTTCGATCCCTGATCCAGGAAGATCTCACATGCTGTGGAGCAACTATGCCCATGGGCCGCAGTTAATGCAGCCCACGTGCCTAGAGTCCGAGCTCCGCAACGAGGAGCCGCCACAATTAGAAGCCTGCCTACCACAGCCAGGGAAAGGCCCTCGCAGCAGCCGAGACCCAGCGCAGCTGAAAGTACAGAGATAAAGTCAGATTACTCTCAAAAAGGGAACTCTCCACAAAATTAAAAGGGCACCGACTGAACGGGACAAATACATTCTTAGGCCTTTTATTTATTAAAATGTCCACTTACATGTTCTCAGTAGAAACAGAGAAATGGTAAAATATATATATATATATAAAATTTTTACCCAGAGCAAGCAGTGATATGAGTGTAACTGTATATTGCCTGAGAAAGGCAACAAATCTCATTCAACCAAGTTTCTCATGGTTTTTGACAACTCAGCGAATTTTGGTCCTTTTATTTTACTTGGCTAACATATTTATTCTTATCCAGACATTCAGCAATTACCATGCATGTTATCTCCTTGTTAGATATTGCTCCTGCTAAATTTACTTATTTGTAACAATAGTAGATGATGTAATGATACTGAATATTTTCATAACTTAATGATTCCAGATTTGTTTGCTTAAACATTATTAGTTAAAAATCATTTTAATTTTAAACAAATTAAAAATATGGGTTCTGTTATCTAAACTATAGTGCGGTTTTAAAGCCACAATATCTGGTCTTCTGACTAAGGCTCAATAAATATTTGATAATATGATGTGATGAGAAATAATCAACTTTTAAAATTAAGTGCTTCTTTCCTATAAATGAAAACACTTTATTATTAATATATAGGTCACTCAGTCATGTCCACTCTGTGATCCCATGGATTGTAGCTCCCCAGGCTCCTCTGTCCGTAGAATTCTCCAGGCAAGAATACTGGAGTGGGTAGCTATTTCCTTTTCTAGGGGATCTTTCCAACCCAGGGATCGAACCCCAGTCTCCCACATTGCAGGTCCTGAGCTACCAAGAAAACACTTTGCTAGAATACAAAAGTTTCTCAGTTATACAGTTCGAGTGCCTGTAATAGGTGGGGGTGACCTATTTTTCTAATTGCATCTTAACTGTAATTACTGATGCTTTTCTCTATTTTTGACAGACATTTTAAAACAACCTCATACACTTTTCTGCTTTGATAAGCAGAATAATCCAGACTTTTCTGGGTGCCTCAGGTTCACCACGATCACTTACTCTCCTGCACTTCAGATGTGGATTTTTGGCTGTGTCTACTGTAACACGTTCCCCTAAATAACTTCTGGATTAATTTACTTTTCCTCTTGTTTTTCCTTTATTTTTCAAATTTAAAAAAGTTCTATTGGCATATAGTTGATTTACAATGTTGTATTAGTTTCAGGTTACAGTAAAGTGAATCGGTTATACATACACATACGTGTGTGTGTGTGCTCATTGGCTCATTCATATCTGACTCTTTGTGACCCCATGGACTGTAATATGCCAGGTTCCTCTGCCAAGCAAGATACTGGAGCCGGTTGCCATGCCCTCCCCCAGGCGATCTTCCCTGGCAAAGATCAAACCCTCATCTCTTATTTCTCCTGTACTAGCACGCGAGTTTTTACATAAATCTTTTTAATATCTGCATGGCATACTTTCATATGAATGGATCTTAATCTAACCTGTCCCCTCTCCTCCATTTATATGTACTGCAGTTATATTGTCTTTTGTTTGTACAAACAGTGTTGCAATGAGCATTTTTTCTTTGCACTTTTATGTAAGTGTATCTGTAGGAGGAATTTCTATAAGGAAGCTATATATTTCTTCCAATTTACATGCCGACAATATATGAGTCAGACTTAGCACTTATAAGATATTATCCAGAGGCTATATCTGCAGATGAATAACTCTGAAAACATTTAATTGATTAACAGGAGGAATTAAATGTTGAATGAATTCTATCTTTGCATGAAAATGCATCTCTGTTGAGTTGATGTTACCATAGAGTGATTTATAAACAATTTCCAAAGTAAATTTGGGGAGTTATAGATATTTCACAGACTTTCAAATAAGAGAATAATGGCACTGAGAATAACAGAATAAATACCACCAGCAGGAATTTGTGAGAAAAAACAGTAGTTTGAAAAAATGATGTTTTCCAAATGTTCCTCATATTTTGTTCAAGGCTCATCTCTCATTCACAGTGCCTTATTGTTTTTAAAAACATTTTGTGCTTTTTGCCTGTGTGATATGCTGAAGGTTACTGGCATATGCCTTATTTTTGCAAACCAAATGTTTCTTTAAAATTCAACAAATTTTCAATGAGAGTTCATTAGGCTGAGAAATGGTTCAGAACTCATTTTAAAACATGCATGATAATTAGGGAACATCAAAGAGTATTGTTACATTCTAAACAGTAAACAATCTATTGTTAATGAGTTAACAAATTCCAAATGCTAACCCACAGAACAGAGAATAGAAGCTTTGTTTTTTTAAGGCAAGTCTAGATTAAGCTAATGATTTACTCAATCCTGTTTCTCAAACACAAGTTTCACTGAAGACTGCATGTATCATTGCAAGGGTCAAAGTTCATGAAACCCTGGAGCTGAGCGAGACCTTAGGTACCTCTCTATCTACCAGCAGACCTGCCAGCAGGTGAGGAAACTGACCTGACCCGTGTCGTGTTTGGGTGCCACCAGGCTGAACTAGGACATAGCTTTTCTCCTCTCAACCCTGGTTACTTTCTCCTATATTTTGCTGTGTCTGTGTTCAGATATGTAAAAGTACTCACAACACTAGCTAACAAGTTTACTGTGGTGTATTATTTTTTTAATTGATATTTTAAAAGTCTTTCATGTTGAAAATCACTGTGATAAATAACAGGGATTCACCAGTGAATGAGAAGGAAAGTTTCTCTCTTTCAGGAGTCCATGTTCTGGTGGGAAAAGCACATACCCTTGATTAAGAAAGCATCAGAACAAGAAGGGAGATCCAGCTAGGACTGATTAGCTTTCTCCCCTGGGCTTGTTAGGAGTGATAGAATGTCTATCTCATTAAATCACTTTTGCCCCAAGATCTGTGTGTGTGTGTGTGTGTGTGTGTGTGTGTGTGTGAGTGTGTGTGTGTGTGTGTGTGTGTGTGTGTTCAGTTGCTCTGTGGTGTCTGACTCTTTGCAACCGCAAGGACTGTACCCTGCCAATCCCTTCTGTCCGTGGAATTTTCCAGGCAGGGATACTGGAGCAAGTTGCTGTTTCCTTCTCCAGGGGATCTTTCCGACCCAGCAGTCGAACCCAGGTCACTTGCACCTCCTGCATTGGCAGGCGTATGCTTTACCACTGAGCCACCTGGGAAGCCCCGCTATCTATCACATTTTAATTACAAATATCATCCCTTATATTATTATAATATTTCAGGTTTAAAAACATATCTCCATCGCTGTATGTGATTCTGCAGTAAAATGTGATACAGACATTTTCTAATTTGAAAACCTGAAGCTTAGAGTGGGTGACTTCCCAAAGCCTCACAGCCAGGAAGTTGTAGGACCGGTTCTAGAATCCAGGCTTCGGCTTTTAGTCCAATGAGCTGGTCATAATATTAATAACTTGAGTTTCCAAATTACAAACATTTAGTTTTCTGGGAATTCTGAGGTTACTTTAGAAGGGAGAGCCTTCAGTGGAAGTTTGGGTAACCTCAATATCCAAATTATAGCATGCTTTCTTGGAAAAGGAAAATAGTAGCACCCAAAAATTCCATGGAAGTGCTTGTGGCTGTTAGCGAACTGTGAGGATGGCGTTTTGCTAGAAGCATGAAACCACAGGCAGCTTTGAGTTCCTTGGTTTGTTTGTTCCATTTCTTGTCATGAGGATAAGGAAACTTGAAAATAAAATATCACTGAAATTTAATGTGTCTGGAAAGAAGTTTAACAAAATGTTACCAGTCTTGGGTGGTTGGGTTACAAGTTAACTTCATTTTCTTTTTCTGCATTTTCCACATTTCCTACAATAATTGTTATTTTTATGATCAGAAGCTATATAATTCATCTACAGCTCTATATGGTTCCCAACCTATTTGAAAAGAGAAAGAAATTTAAACTTTCCTAAGCTGAATATTTGGATAGACAGATGCTTGGACGTTTTCCCCACAAATGAACACTCTTTAAAAAACATCAGTCTGTGAGTAAGCTAAAGAATTCATCCAGGCGTTCATTCAATCTTCTAACAGATATTAATTGAGCTTCCACATGTGCCAAGCATATTTAGGCACTGGGAATACGGCACTAAGGACTTCCCAGGTGGTGCTAATGGTAAAGAACCTTCTGCCAATGCAGGAGACAGACTCCATCCCTGAGTCGGGAAGGTCCCCTGGAGGAGGGCATGGCAACCCACTCCAGTGTTCTTGTCTAGAGAATCCCACAGTCAGAGGAGCCTGGCAGGCTACAGTCCATACGGTCAAAAAGAGTTAGATATGACTAAAGCCACTTAGCACACATGCATGTATGCAACATAGCACTGAACAAAACAGAAAAAAATTCTTGCCTTAAAGGACCTTCCATTTCAGAGGAAGAGATAGACCAAAAAAGAAAAAAAGATGAGTTTAACAGAATATGTTAAATGGCGCTTAATTTTAGTTAATTAAACAGGAAAGGAAAATGAAGAGCCTGGGGTAAGGGCACTTTGGATAAGGGTATTCATGGAAGGTGTCACTGAGAAGATGAACTGAAAGACACGAAGTAGTGAGTAATCAGGTTTCTGCTGCTGCTGCTGCTGCTGCTGCTAAGTCGCTTCAGTCGTGTCCAACTCTGTGTGACCCCATAGACAGCAGCCCACCAGGCTCCCCCGTCCCTGGGATTCTCCAGGCAAGAGAATTAGAGTGGGTTGCCATTGCCTTCTTCAATCAGCTATACCCCAATACAAAATAGAAAGTTTTAAAGTTTGAAAAAAAAATCCAGGCCAGAAGAGTAATATTTGCCTCCAAGTTGATGTCTGTCCTGTCTGTCTGAACTATGAAGCTCCTCACCAAGTGTGGCAGGCAGAACAGAGGCTCCTCGAACAGGTTCTCGTCCAAATACCTGAAACTGCTGTACACGACAGAAGGGATTTTGCAGATCTGATTAAGTTAAGGAGATGGCAAAATGAGCCTGGATTATACAGGTGTTTTCAATGTAATCAGAAAGTCTTAAGTGGAGGTAGGAGACTGGTAGTCAGGGAAAAGATGTAAACTGCTGTGCTGCTGGTTTTAAAGATAGAAAAGGAACTATGGGCCAAGGGACGCAGGCAGCCTCTAGATGCTGGAAAGAGGAATGAAACAGATTCTCTGCTAGAGCCTCCAGAAGGATCACAGTCCTGCCAAGACCTTGATTTTGGCCCAGCAAAATCCAGTTTGGATTCTTGTGAACTCCAGATCTGAGTGATAAATTTTGGTTGTTTTATGATACTAAGCGTGTGATAATTTGTTACAGCAGCAGTAAGAAACTCATACACCAAGTCACCAACATGATTTCCTTCTCCGACGTTATTTCCTTCTAGTACTTCTCTCTAGCTGAAATTTTGTTGTTCAGTTGATTTGCTTGTTAGTTGTTTTTAGACTACTCCACTCCTTCAGGAATATAAACTTTTCAAGATGAGGAGGGGTAGCCCTCAGATTGAGCCCATTGCCTGTCCCACTGAGTCGATGAACTACTAATAATGTTGTTGAAATTGCTTGACATTACTCACTAACACCAGAGAGCAGAAATGTGGTATTCATTCTTAGGCATCTATTGTGTTCAGGGACATGGAAAGAAGCAGAAACAGCTCCTGATACCCAGGAAATCCTGATACCCGGGAGAAACAGCTCCTGATACCCAGGAGATCACAATCCACATGGAATAACAAGGTAGTAGTGATGTAAGATTGCTTTGAACAATTAAGATACAAATAGAATAGCAATGTTTTGGAAGTCTGTGATTTAAAAGAAAGCAATGATGGGGCACCGTCAAGAAGAACAGTGGCTTTGGACTCAATGCATTTAGTTGAGCACCTTGTCACTTCTTTCCCCAGGGTGACCTGGGGTACTTAATTTCTTCAACTTGATATCTTCATTAGTAAAATGTGGATGATGAGATCCATGCCAGGGGTTTCTGTGATAATTAAAGGAGATAATGTATAATGCCTGGCATAAAATAATAACTCAATGAATCATAACTTTAAATTTCCATTCATTTCTCAATATTCAGAAGCAATTTTTATGGAACTAGATGGTTTCTCAACCTTTCCTCATCAGGATCCTCGAGCGCTGAGCTGAGTTTTGAAGAGCCCTCCTCCTTTCCCACATCTCCCCACTCCCAAATCGGTAATTTCTGCTCAGTGCCGAAATTAATTTGCCAAACCAGATTCTGTCAGTTAGAATCTTTGCCTATTTCCTTTCAAGAGATGAACTCCAGCCAGAAAAAGGATTGTAGAGGTTAGTTAGGAGACTCTCTAACTAAAAACACAAATGTGGTTTGGGAAGGGTACCATAAAAAGGCAGAAATATA
>SJYC01048832.1:0-51544 GCA_006408675.1 Madoqua kirkii | reverse complement strand
TTTGCCTATTCCTTTCAAGAGATGAACTCCGGCCAGAAAAAGGATTGTAGAGGTTAGTTAGGAGACTCTCTAACTAAAAACACAAATGTGGTTTGGGAAGGGTACCATAAAAAGGCAGAAATATAGGGACACAGTGATTCTTTCTTTGTGTTAAGGTGGATGAGCTACCTTTCTTAGGGGATTTTGTCTACCTATGTTCTTTTATAAATGCTGTACATCAGTATAAAATCCCTTACTGTTTATTTTCTACCTTTCTTCCTCTCTCTTTCTTTTTCAACTATTTATTTATTTGTGCTGGGTCTCAGTTACGGCACGCTAGACCTTCAGTCTTCATTGCAACATGCGGGATCTTGGGTTGTGGCATGCAGACTCTTAGCTGTGGCATGTGGGATCTAGTTCCTTGACCAGGGATTGAACCTGGGCCCGCTGCACAGGGAGAACAGAGTCTTAGCCACTGGACCACCAAGGAAGTTCCTGAACCTTTCTCAATGTAACTTTCACTGTTTCCTTTGCAACACCTTACCGCCAAGCTGATTAGAAAGGCAGCAATTCTACCTCTCAAAAGTTAAAACTGTGCAGTTAAGCACATGCAAGATTTTTTCTCTAACACATAAAAATGCTTTATCTTATTTCTCTTCCATATAACTCAACACACAAAAGTACTCCATCTCATATTCTGAATTCTTACCAGCTAAGTGAAAGGAATAACTAGGAATGATCAACAGACAAATCGACCTACGGAAAAGAATCAAGAACCCAGAAATAAACCCAAGTATATATGGCCAACTAATATTTGGCAGGGGAGCCAAGAACACTGAATGGGAAAAAGACGGTCTCTTCAACTGATGCTTGGAAAATTGGATATTCACATGAAAAAGAATGAAACTTAACCCTTATCTTATACCACTCATGAAAATTAGCTCAAATGGATTAAAGACATAAATGTAAAACCTGAAACCATGAGACTCCTAGAAGAAAACAGGAAAAAAAACAAAACTCCCTGACATGGGAATTGGTAATGATTTTTTTTTGGAAACCTAAAGCACAAGCAACAAAATAAAAAACAGATACAGCTACATCAAACTAAAAAGCTTCTGCACAGCAAAAGAAGCCATCAACAAATTGGAAAAAAAAATCTATGAAACAGGAGAAGTATTTGCCAATATTCAAAATATGTAAAGAACTCATACATCTCAATGGCAAAAAAAAAAAAAAAGTAAGATTGGGCCAGGACTTGAATAGACATTTCTCCAAAAGAGATATAAAAATGACCAACAGAAACATGAAAAGGTGCTCAACATCACCTATAATTAGGGAAATGCAAACTAAAGCTACACTGAGATATTACCTTAAGCCTGTTAGAACAGCTGTCATCAAATGATAAGGGGAAAAAAAGACAACAAATGCTGATGTAGATGTGGAGAAAAGGGAATCCTTGCACACTGTTGGTGGGATTGTACAGTGGCACAGCCACTATGGAAAACAGTACAGAGTTTCCTCAAAAATTTAAATATAGATCTACTTAAAAAAAGTAAGATTGGGCCAGGACTTGAATAGACATTTCTCCAAAAGAGATATAAAAATGACCAACAGAAACATGAAAAGGTGCTCAACATCACCTATAATTAGGGAAATGCAAACTAAAGCTACACTGAGATATTACCTTAAGCCTGTTAGAACAGCTGTCATCAAATGATAAGGGGAAAAAAAGACAACAAATGCTGATGTAGATGTGGAGAAAAGGGAATCCTTGCACACTGTTGGTGGGATTGTACAGTGGCACAGCCACTATGGAAAACAGTACAGAGTTTCCTCAAAAATTTAAATATAGATCTACTCTGCTGCTGCTAAGTCGCTTCAGTCGTGTCTGACTCTGTGAGACCCCATAGATGGCAGCCCACCAGGCTCCCCCGTCCCTGGGATTCTCCAGGCAAGAGCACTGGAGTGGTGGCTATTTCCTTCTCCAATGCATGAAAGTGAAAAGTGAAAGTGAAGTTGCTCAGTCGTGTCCAACTCTTAGTGACCCTATGGACTACAGCCTACCAGGCTCCTCCGTCCATGGGATTTTCCTCTGTGATCCAGCAATTCCAGCTCTGGAAACACAGTCAAAGGAAATGAAAACACTAACATGAAAAGATATCTGTACCTCCATATTCATAGCGGCATTATTTACAATAGCCAAGACATGGAAACAAACTTAGTGTTCATCAGTGGATGATGAATTAAAAAACTGTGGTATATAAATATATAGATAGATACAATGGAATATTATTAACCATAAAAAGTGAGAAAATCCTACCATTTGTGACAACATAGATGGAATTCCAGTTGAGCTATTTCAAATCTTAAAAGTTGATGCTGTTAAAGTGCTACACTCATAATACCAGCAAATTTGGAAAACTCAGCAGTGGTCACAGGATTGGAAAAGGTTAGTCTTCATTCCAATCTCAAAGAAAGGCAATGGCAAAGAATGTTCAGATTACCATACAGTTCCACTCATTTCCCATGCCAGCAAGATTATGCTAAAAATCCTTCAAGCTAGAACTTCAGCAGTACATGAACCAAGAACTTACAGATGTATAAGCTGGATTTAGAAAAGGCAGAGGAACCAGAGATCAAATTGCCAACATATGCTAGATCATAGAGAAAGCAAGGGAATTCCAGAAAAACATCTACTTCTAATTCATGGACTATGCTAAAGCCTTTGACTGTGTGAATCACAGGAAACTGTGGAAAATTCTAAATGAGATGGGAATACCAGACCACATCATCTGCCTCCTGAGAAACCTGTATGCAGGACAAGAAGCAACAGTTAGAACCAGACATGGAACAACGAAGAGACTGATTCAAAATTGGGAAAGGAGTACACCAAGGCTGTGTATCGTTATCCTGCTTATTTAAATTATATTCAGAGTACATCATGTGAAATGCCAGGCTGGATGAAGTACAAACTAGAATCAAGATTACCAGGAGAAATATCAACAACCTTAGATATGCAGATGATACCACCCTTATGGCAGAAAGTGAAGAAGAGCTAAAGAGCCTCTTGATGAAGGTGAAAGAGGAGAGTGAAAAAGCTGGCTTAAAACTCAACCTTCAAAAAATTAAGGTCATAGTATCTGGTTCTATCACTTTATGGCAAATAGATGGAGAAAATGTGGAAACAGTGTCAGATTTTATTTTCTTGGGCTCTTCAATCAATGCGGATAGTGACTGCAGCCACAAATGAAAAGATGCTTGCTTCTTGGAAGAATAGCTATTACAAACCTAAACAGTGTATTAAAAAGCAGAGGAGACATCATTTTGCTGACAAAGGTCTGTATAGTCAAAGCTATGGTTTTTCCAGTAGTCACGTATGGATGTAACATTTGGGCCATGAAGAAGGCTGAGCACCAAAGAATTGATGCTTTTGAACTGTGATGCTGGGGAAGACTCTTGAGAGTCCCTTGGACAGAGAGCAGATCAAACCCAGTCAACCCTAAAGGAAATGAGTCCTAAATATCCATTGGAAGGATTGATGCTCAAGCTGAAGCTCCAATACTTTGGTCACCTGATGCAAGAACTGATTCATTGGAAAAGACCCTGATGCTTGGAAAGATTGAAGGTAGGAGGAGAAAGGGCTGACAGAGGATGAGATGGTTGGATGGCATCACTGACTCAGTGGACATGAATTTGAGCAGACTCTGGGAGACAGTGAAGGACAGGGAAGCCTGACATGCTGCAATTCATGGGGTTGCAAAGAGTCGGACATGGCTTAGTGACTCAACAGCAGCAAAGATGGACCCTAAGGGCATAACGCTAAGTGAAATAAGTCAGAGAAAGACAAGTACATTATGCTCTCACTTATATGTGGAATCTAAACAAAACAACCCAGAACAAATGAACAAACAAAAACCCACACCAAACTAAGGAAAAAGAAATTGTGGTTACCAGGGGTGTGGGTCAGGGAGGGAGGAGGGGAGGAAGGTGTCAAAAGGTACAAACTTCCAATTATAAGATAAGTAAGTAACCCACTTATCCAAGAATGGGAGTAGTCTTGCCTGGAGAATCCCAAGGACAGAGGAGCCTGGCAGGCTACAGTCCATGGGGTTGCCAAGAGTCAGACACGACTGAGTGACGAAGCACAGCACAGGGACATGATGTCCGACAGTGAAGGCTGTAGTGGATACTGCTGTATGATCACAGGAAAGTTGTTAAGAGAGTGGATCTTAAGAGTTCTCATCACAAGAAGAACATTTTTTTCTTTTTTTATTGTATCCGTGAGATGACGGTGGTTAACCAAATCTGCTGTAATCATTTTACAATATATGTAAATCGACCATGCTGTACACCTTAAATTTATACAGTGATGTATGTCAGTTACTTCTTAATAACACTGGGGGAAAAAAGGATGATCACATCACTTGATTCTTACAGGATTTAAATAGTGTTATTACATGTGGGAGCAGATGTGTCTTCTTTCCTTTGCTTCACAAATATGAAGAAATCTGGTCACAGTCCCAGTCCGTAAGGCCAGAGCTGTGCAGTGGGAGTTATCATCAGTGATCTCCTCCTGTGCTGGAGTCTTTCAGAAAATCCGACCTTCCCGCTGAGTGAAGGGTCTCAGTAAATATGGCATCTCCCCACCATTTATTTTGGCAGCTACCCAGGATTCTATAATAGGGTCATTTTCCTTTTGGAGAGGTGGGAAATTTGAGGAGGGTAGTCTGTGGACTCATGCATGGAAGGACAGACCCCGTGAAGAGCTCTTATAATTTATGATGGGCAGTGGCCCGGGGCGACTGTTAACTGCAGCACAGCCTCCCCGGGAGAACACAGCTCTGGCTGGCCTTTCTGGCTCGCCTGCTGAGACCCACGTGGAACCTCAGTAGGCATAGTAGGTGGTATGTAATTCCTGGGCTCCCAGAAGGCAATAGAAACCAACTTCAAACACTTGCAAAAGAATTCAGGCTGTTTAACAGTAGGGATCTTCCAGTGGAGGCAAGTGAATAAATGTCAGTCTCTCTCCCTTAGAAATATAAACCACTGTATATGTTTGGCCAAGTGTAAAAGTGTGTGTGAAGACTGGACTCTGTTTCTATCTCAGGCTATTCAATTCAATTCAATTCATCATAACTATGTATTTAATGCTTTTTGTGTGTATATGTCTGTACATTCTTCTGTGGGAAACAGACATGAGTAATGAAGACAGAAGGAAAGGAAAGTCATATTTATGGACTCCATTCTGCGTGCATGCATGCTTATTTGCTCAGTCGTGTCCAACTCTTTGCAACTTATGGACTGTAGCCCACTAGGCTCCTCTGTCCATGGGTTTTTTTCAGGCAAGAACTCTAGAGTGGATTTCCAGTTCCTTCTCCAGGGTGTTTTCCCTACCCAAGGATCAAACCTGCCTCACCTATGTCTCCTACATTACAGACAGATTTTTTTATCCACTGAGTCACTGGGGAAGCCCATTCTATGTGTCTGCTTTAAATTTCTTTTAATTGTTACAGCAGGGAGAGGCTGGGTAGTTTAGATTAAAGGTGCACACTTGTTTAATGGAGGGTTAAAATAGGAGTTAAATAAAGTAGAAATTTCTTTTCTTTTTTCTTTTTTTCATGCCAGAGTCCAGAAGTAGGTGCTCCAGGACTGGTGTGACAGTTCTGTTCTGGGGACCCAGACACTTTCTGTCTTGTTGCTCAGCCATCCTTAGGGTGTTATTCTCATCTACATGGTCTGAAATGGCTCTCCACCGCATCTACCTTCCCTCCCCTTTGGATATATTAGTTCTGCTCACAACCTGTTTGCCAAAGCCACCTGTGTAATATAGGTTTTATTATGGGCAGTCTCAGGCCAAGCTAAAGAGCAGAAATTCATATACATGAGAGAAAAGGCGAAAGATATATTGTGGAACGTGGCTAGTTAACGATGATTCCCACTTTACAGTTATGAAGTTGAGGTTCATACGAGTCAAACAATCTACCTAAGATCCGCCCCCCCAACTTCTCTATCTATCCCCTCTCTGTGACATTGCACCATAGTTGCTTTAGGCTTTTGATTAAGCTATTTCTGCCAGAACAGAGCCCTGAAATCCAGAGTTATGCATGTCCACAATAAGTTTTATATCTTATATAAAGGGAAACAAGGCTGTGATAAAAATCACTTAAGATAGATGTTTAAAGTGCTCAAGAGGTATCATTCAGCAAGGGCAAATAAGGTTGAAATAAGCAGAACTTTCACGGAATTATAGGAGTAAGTCCAAACCAACCGGCTAGGGAAACAAGATGCGTGAGACCTGCCTGGGAGATGGCGAGGCAGGGCCCTCTCTCTCTCTGGTTTTATACGCTCGTGGTGACAGTGGTCACTATCACGAATGCTCAGCTCTAACACTGTAACGTGCAAGCAGCCGTGAGTTAGACAACACAAACGCAAGTGGGTGTGGCTGTGTTCCAATAGAACATTACTTAGGAACACTGTATGTTGCCTTTCATATGATTTTCATGTCACAAATTATTATTTACCTTTTGACCTTTAAAGAACCATTGAATACATAAAAATTATTTTAAGTTTGTGCCCATTTAAAAACAGATAATGGGTACATCCCTCTCATGGACTATAACTCAGCAATAAAAAGAAATGAACTCAATGCATGCCACAACTTGGATAGATCTCAAGGGAATTATGCTGAGGGAAATAGTCCGTCTCGAAGGTCACAGACTATGTAATTCCATTTATATAATTTTCTTAAAATGACAAAACTATAGAGACAGAGACACATAGTGGTTAGGGGTCAGGGATTATTGGAGCGAGGGGCATGGTTGTGACTACAAAGGTGGCATGAGGAAGATTTCTCCGATAATGAAATAATTCTCTGTCTTTATTGAAGTGATGACCACATGAGTCTAGGTAGGCATGTGATATAATGGAGACACACACACAGTGCCGATATGAATTTCCTGCCTTTGATATTATAATTGTGCAAAATGTAACCCTTGGGGGACACTGAGTGAAGGGTCCTTGACATCTTTATGTACTATCTTTGCAGTTTCACAGTTATAATGAATAATATTTCAAAATAAAAACCTAAATATAGAATTTCAAAACAAGCAGGGGTGGATTTGGCTTATAGGCTATAGTTTGTACACTGGACTAGAAAGAAACATGTGAAGAATGTAACAGGAAAAATTAATATGCATAAACATAGAATATATGTCAATGAGGAAATCACAAATGACCCTTTTAAAAAAAAAGGATATAATGTGCTTAGTTGCTCAGTCATGTCTGACTTTTTGCTACCCCATGGTCTGCAGCCTGCCAGGCTCATCTCTCCATCGGGATTCTCCAGGCAAGAATACTGGATTGAGTTGCCATGCCCTCCTCCAGGGGATCTTCCCTCAGGGTTCGTACCTGCATCTCTTCCATCTCTTGCATTGGCAGGCAGGCTCTTTACCATTAGTGCCACCTAGGAAGCCCCAGTTTCAGGTTTAATGACGATATAAAAATGGCTAAAAGAGTCTAGTAACAAAAAAAAATGACAACATTCTGTTACAGTATCAAAACCAAATAAAATTAATACGATCAAGTGCTAGCAACTTTGTGGAGAAGTTGATAGTGTCATACACTGTTTGTAGGCAAGCAAATTGGTAAATTAACTTTGAAAGACAATTTGGTAGTTCCTATGAAAAATTTAAATAGACATTCTTTTGGTCCACCAATTGCATATCTCCAAATTAGTTCTATGAATATACTTATAAGAGATTGCAGAGATATATGGATGTTCAATATAATTTAATTGGTTTTTTAAAGGAAGCTTTATTGAGAGGAAAACAATAGAATGGGAAAGACTAGAGATCTCTTCAGGAAACTGGAGGTGCCAAGAGAACACTTCATGCAAAGATGAGTACAATAAAGGACAGAAATATCAAGGACCTAACAAAAGCAGAAGAGATTAAGAAGAGGTGTCAAGAATACACAGTCCATTTAAAAACAGATAATGGGTACATCCCTCTCATGGACTATAACTCAGCAATAAAAAGAAATGAACTCAATGCATGCCACAACTTGGATAGATCTCAAGGGAATTATGCTGAGGGAAATAGTCCGTCTCGAAGGTCACAGACTATGTAATTCCATTTATATAATTTTCTTAAAATGACAAAACTATAGAGACAGAGACACATAGTGGTTAGGGGTCAGGGATTATTGGAGCGAGGGGCATGGTTGTGACTACAAAGGTGGCATGAGGAAGATTTCTCCGATAATGAAATAATTCTCTGTCTTTATTGAAGTGATGACCACATGAGTCTAGGTAGGCATGTGATATAATGGAGACACACACACAGTGCCGATATGAATTTCCTGCCTTTGATATTATAATTGTGCAAAATGTAACCCTTGGGGGACACTGAGTGAAGGGTCCTTGACATCTTTATGTACTATCTTTGCAGTTTCACAGTTATAATGAATAATATTTCAAAATAAAAACCTAAATATAGAATTTCAAAACAAGCAGGGGTTGGATTTGGCTTATAGGCTATAGTTTGTACACTGGACTAGAAAGAAACATGTGAAGAATGTAACAGGAAAAATTAATATGCATAAACATAGAATATATGTCAATGAGGAAATCACAAATGACCCTTTTAAAAAAAAAGGATATAATGTGCTTAGTTGCTCAGTCATGTCTGACTTTTTGCTACCCCATGGTCTGCAGCCTGCCAGGCTCATCTCTCCATCGGGATTCTCCAGGCAAGAATACTGGATTGAGTTGCCATGCCCTCCTCCAGGGGATCTTCCCTCAGGGTTCGTACCTGCATCTCTTCCATCTCTTGCATTGGCAGGCAGGCTCTTTACCATTAGTGCCACCTAGGAAGCCCCAGTTTCAGGTTTAATGACGATATAAAAATGGCTAAAAGAGTCTAGTAACAAAAAAAAATGACAACATTCTGTTACAGTATCAAAACCAAATAAAATTAATACGATCAAGTGCTAGCAACTTTGTGGAGAAGTTGATAGTGTCATACACTGTTTGTAGGCAAGCAAATTGGTAAATTAACTTTGAAAGACAATTTGGTAGTTCCTATGAAAAATTTAAATAGACATTCTTTTGGTCCACCAATTGCATATCTCCAAATTAGTTCTATGAATATACTTATAAGAGATTGCAGAGATATATGGATGTTCAATATAATTTAATTGGTTTTTTAAAGGAAGCTTTATTGAGAGGAAAACAATAGAATGGGAAAGACTAGAGATCTCTTCAGGAAACTGGAGGTGCCAAGAGAACACTTCATGCAAAGATGAGTACAATAAAGGACAGAAATATCAAGGACCTAACAAAAGCAGAAGAGATTAAGAAGAGGTGTCAAGAATACACAGAAGAACTATTAAAAAAATAGATCTTAATGACCCAGATAATCATGATGATGTGTTCATACAACTAGAGCCAGATATCCTGGAGTGTAAAGTCAAGTGGCCCTTAGGAAGCATCACTATGAACAAAGCTAGTGGCGTTGATGGAATTCCAGCTGAGCTGTTTCAAGTCCTAAAAGCTGATGCTGTTAAAATATTGCACTCAACATGTCAGCAAATTTGGAAGATTCAGCAGTGGCCATAGGACTGGAAGAGGTCAGTTTTCGCTCCAATCCCAAAAAAGGGCAATGCCAAAGAATGTTAAAACTACCATATAATTGTGCTCATTTCACATGCTAACAAGGTAATGCTCAAAATTCTTCAAGCTAGGCTTCAGCAGCACTTGAATCGAGAACTTCCAGATGTAAAAGCTGGATTTAGAAAAGACAAAAGGAACCAGAGATCAAACTGCCAATATCCTTTGGACCATAGAAAAAGCAAGGGAATTCCAGAAAAACATCTATTTCTGCTTCAGTGACTATGCCAAAGCCTTTGACTGTGTGGGATCACAACAAACTGTGGAAAATTCTTAAAGAGATGGGAATACCAGGCCACCATACCTGCCTCCTGAAAAGCCTTTATGCAGGTCAAGAAGCAACAGTTAGAATCAAACATGGAACAACAGACCGGTTCAAAATTGGGAAAGGAGTATGTCAAGGCTGTATATTGTCATCCTGCTTATTTAACTTACATGCACAGTACATCACACAAAATGCCAAGCTGGATGAATCACAAGCTGGAATCAAGATTGGTGGGAGAAATATCAACAACCTCAGATACACAAATGATACCATTCTAATGGCAGAAAGTGAAGAGGAACTAAAGAGTCTCTTGAAGAGGAGAGTGAAAAAGCTGGCCTAAAACTCAATGTTTAAAAAACTAAGCTCATGATATCTGGTGCTAACACTTCATGGCAAATAGATAGGGAAAAGTGGAAAGAATGACAGATTTTATTTTCTTGGGCTCCAGAATCACTGCAGATGGTGACTGCAGCCACAAAACTAAAAGACACTTGCTCCTTGGAAGAAAACCTATGACAAACCTAGACAGAGTATTAAAAACCAGAGACATCACTTTGCCAACAAAGGTCCATATAGTCAAAGTTGTGGGTTTTCCAGTAGTTATGTGCAGATGTGGAGAGTTGGACCATAAAGAAGGCTGAGCATCAAAGAACTGATGCTTTCAAATTGTAGTGCTGGAGAAGACTGTTGAGAGTCCCTTGGACTGCAAACCAGTCAATCCTGAAGGAAATCAACATGAATATACATCAGAAAGACTTATGCTGAAGCAGAAGCTCCAATATTTTCACCACCTGATGTGAAGAGCGAACTCATTGGAAAAGATTCTGATGCTGGGAAAGATCGAGGGCAGGAGGAGAAGAGGATGAGACGGTTGGATGGTATTACCTACACAATGGACGTGAGTTTGAGCAAACTCCAGGACATAGTGAAGGACAGTAAATCCTGGCATGCTGCAGTCCAGGGATCAAAAGGAGTCAAGCACAATGTAATGACTGAACAACAATATCAACACTGAGCTATAATTTATATACCATAAAATTATCTGATTTAAAATATTCAAGTCAGTGATTTTTAGTAATTAAAGAGACATAAAACCATTACTAAAATCCAATTTTAGAACATTTCCATTACCCCTTGAAAGATGCCTCCCACCCATTTGTAGTTGCTTCCTGTTTACATCCTAGCCCTGCTGCTGCTGCTGCTAAGTCGCTTCAGTTGTGTCCGACTCTGTGTGACCTCATAGACGGCAGCCCACTGGGCTCTTCTGTCCCTGGGATTCTCCAGGCAAGAACACTGGAGTGGGTTGCCATTTCCTTCTCCAATGCATGAAAGTGAAAAGTGAAAGTGAAGTCACTCAGCCGTGTCCAACTCTTAGCGACCCCATGGACTGTAGCCTACCAGGCTCCTCCATCCACGGGATTTTCCAGGCAAGAGTACTGGAGTAGGGTGCCATTGCCTTTTACTATCCTAGCCCTAAGTAACCACTAATGTTCCTTAGTTTCTATGGATCTGTCTCTCCTGGATATTTCATATAAATAACAAATTTTAGTTTTAATTGGAACATGCTCAGTTCTTAGCAGCATAAAATTTCTTTCACTATTACCAGTTATGGACATGATTTTAAACTGTGCTTAAAATTGGCTTAAAGACATTAGGAATACAGCTTCAACAAGGAGGAGACTGAAGGATATTACATACCACGTAAGAGAGATTGGTATGAACACATTTGCATGTATACTGTCCTTAGAATTTGATCAGTGAAATCAGTGACACTTTGTCGTTAGAGAAATATCATGCAGCTATGATACTAGTCCCCCTTCATAGGGGATGAAGAATTGATCTGTATATTTTCAATGCGGGAGGCATTGGTACTTTGACAGAGTTCTATTACAGTGACAGTATTCTTATTATGCCAAATGTCTAATGTACATCTAATGATTGTATTAATACACAGAAAGCTGCTATGCACTGATTACCAACTGCTGTTTATAAGCTTTTGAATGCATTTTTGTAATGCTGAAAAAAGATGGAAAAAGTCACAAATAGGGAGAAAATGGAAAAGAAAGTGATCCATAAACAATGGGGCTTCATATAGCTCCATGTGGCGGCATCAAGACTCATGATGTCTGAGAGTCTTTGACAAGTTTTAAGAGCATGATAAATGTCTAGGTGTAATAGCAATAAAGAAAATAGTAGCCTCCAATTTAACATGTACATGGGTGTCAAGGGTATGGTAATACTTGATATCATGAGGCCTCTTGGCAACTGCTGAGCCCACTACACCCCAACCATAAGTCATCAGTCAAACTAATCAATCAGAGATCAATTTTTCCTGTGGGAAAACTGCTTATTTCCATGTTCAGGGTCACTTTCTGTGTTTGTTATGATCCAGTTATATTTCCAAATGTTTGAGAGGTTCAGTGGAGAGGAAAAATAAAGGACTTGGTTCCTTTGGGCAGGGTTGTGTTGTGCTTAGTCATTCAGTCATGTCCAGCTCCCTGGGGCCACATGGACTGTAGTCCGCCAGGCTCCTCTGTCCATGGGATTTTCTAGGCAAGAATACTGGAGTGGGTTGCCATGCCCTTCTCTTGAGCAGGCTAGATGTTACCAGTGCTGCAAATTGAGCCATCATGTTAAGAATCAGGAAGCAAATGGGACTAGATCTGGAAACTCGACTGTGTCCTTTCTGTGTGGTGTTAGAAGGCAATCATTTTAGGAGAAAAGTGAAAGAGTAGTAAGAAGAGAGAACCATCTTCTCCGCAGTGTGACGCAGAAAAGAACCAAGACGTGAGAGTGGAAGAAGAGTTTAAGAAACCGAAACTAGCTCAGCTTGACTAAAGCAGATGTTGCAGGGAGGAAATGGCAACAAATGAGGCTGAAGTGGCAGATAGGGCCAGTAAGCAATTTGAGGACATTGGGGAACTGTCAGAAGATTCTGAGTAAAGGAGTGGACTGACGAGCTTTGGATTCTAAAGTCCACTTTGGAGATAGGGTGGTGGACAGTGTGAAGGGGAGTGAAGCTGGAGGCAAGGAGCCCAGGTGAGAAATTATGTAGAAATTCCTTAGGAGGGGTGATCATGCTTGCACTACCACAGGGGTGGTATTGAGAGAAGAGATATTGACATGATGAAGCTATAGCACTTGAACCTACAAGGGCTGAACAGATGCAGAGAGTCAGAGAAGGAGAGGAGCCATGGATGATGCCCATTTTTCTGTTTGGGGCAATAAGGTAGCTGATGGCTCATTCAGGTAGAGGTCAGTAGGGGAGAATCTGGTTGAGGTGGTATCCAATTTGGACGTATTACAGTATCAGTGAAAGTGAAGTCGCTCAGTCGTGTCCAACTCTTGTGACCCCATGGACTGTAGCCTACTAGGCTCCTCCATCCATGGGATTTTCCAGGCAAGAATGCTGGAGTGGGTTGCCATTTCCTTCTCCAGGGGACCTTCCCAACCCAGGGATCAAACCCGGGTCTCCAGCATTATAGGCAGACGCTCTTACCGCCTGAGCCACAGGGAAGTTGTATCAATGACCAGAAGGCAAATGCATAAACGTTATGAGTTTGAGGCTTAAGAAGAGAGATAAAGAGGTAAACATAGAGATAAATGAGATGAGACAAGACTATAGAGAAACAAAGACCTACAGAGGGGAAAAATGTCACAAAGATTTTATTATTGGACCTGGATCACAGTCCAGGTTGTCTGACTCTCAGTATAGTGGTCTTCAGTTCAGTTCAGTTCAGTGGCTCAGTCGTGTCCAACTCTCTGCGACCCTATGAATCGCAGCACGCCAGGCCTCCCTGTCCATCACCATCTCCCAGAGTTCACTCAGTCACGTTCATCGAGTCAGTGATGCCGTCCAGCCATCTCATCCTCTGTCGTCCCCTTCTCCTCCTGCCCCCAATCCCTCCCAGCATCAGAGTCTTTTCCAATGAGTCAGCTCTTCGCATGAGGTAGCCAAAGTACTGGAGTTTCAGCTTTAGCATCATTCCCTCCAAAGAAATCCCAGGGCTGATCTCCTTCAGAATGGACTGGTTGGAGGCTTCCAAGTGGTGCTGGTGGTAAACAACCTGCTTCAGATGTAGACTCAATCTCTGCATCAGGAAGATGGGGAGGAGGGCATGGCAACCCATTCCAGTATTCTTGCCCTTAGAATCCCACAGACAGAGAAGTCTGGTGGGCTCTGGTCCATGGGGTTGCAAAGAGTTGGGCAGGATTGAAGAGCCTTAGCACACCTGCTCATAGTAGTCTTGCCTAAGAACCAGCGTGGTAATTGAGAGCCCCAATTCAGGAAGCAGAGAGAGAGCAGTTCCAGTCTCTGTTTTATCTGCAACCTTGCTGCATATAAACCAAATGATATTAAGCAAGTGGCTAGTCTCTATTTTCTCAAGTTATGATAAAGTAAAAGTGAAAGTCACTCAGTTTGTCTGACTCTTTACAACCCACCAGGCTTCTCCATCCGTGGAATTCTCCAGGCCAGAATAGTTGAGTGGGTAGCTGTTTCCTTTTCCAGGAGATCTTCCCAACCCAGGGGTCAAACCCAGGTCTCCAGGATTGCAGGTGGATGTCTTACCATCTGAGCCACCGTGAAAGCCCGCGTTATGATAAGAAGATAATAATAATATCAGCCGCAAGAGTGCTGGACATGAAAGGCACTAAAGCATCTCAGTCTTTGGCTTATAGCAGAGAATCAGCTGGTAATGTTGCCCTCATGTTCAACAAACAGAAGGAAGAAATCAGTATTCTGTATAAGAACAATAGGGTCCATATCTGAAGGGCAGAGTGCCAACAGCATGGCAGTTCTATTTGATATATTTGGGGGAAGAAGGAGCCCATCCAGAAAGAAGGTGATAAATATGCTAAATTCATACAATATGTGTTCAGTGATAAATATTCTAAGCATGCACTTCAATAATTCTCTCATCAGAGCATCCTTGTTCCCCCCACCATCAGCAGATACTGATAATTAATCAACTGAAATGAATCTTTACAGAATAAACAAATCTGTTATACATGAATGATGATTATGTCTCTCTCAGTTGTGATGGCTTTTCATAACTTATTCATGCTAATGTTATGAAGAGTTTTCCCTTAGGGAACAAAAATCTTCTTTGGGGGCAGACCTCTTTTTAGACTGTTTCTGGTGATCTGTGACATTTCAGCCATATTCAAAGAGAAGTAGCTAACTATAAGGAGTCTCTAGGAGTTCTGGGGTGTTAGCCCACTCTTCTCTCCAAGAGGGAGACAACGGACCCCTTAGTCTGCTTCACAGACACTTATAGTGCTGATGGCAGAGCTGGAATGGTCTGTCCTGACTGCATTCATGGAAGTGGACTGACTGCTAGTGTATCCAGATGCAAACAGATGACTCTGATGGGAGATCTCTGCACAGGCTGCAAAGGAATTGACCTCTGTGGCTAAGGAACATGGAAAGAAAGCAGACAGTGCCAGATGAAAAAGAGACCTTGGCTTGGTCCTGCAGAAAATAACAGCTCCATGAATAAAATGTACACGTACACTCTATTAATAGACTCTAATTCCATCTTCATGATTATGTTAAAGAAAATTCTCCACGAGTCTCTTGCCTTTTTGCACATCTAAGAGCTGAGGCTCTGATGGCCTTGCTCCAAACAATCTTGTCAGGACGTTGTATAACAAAGGGACTTAGAAGCTTTGGGACACAGAACAGCATACTTCGTGTCCCTTATAAAAGAGTCAGGTTCCCTAACTAGGGTTCCTCTTCTGTAATGCAACCCACTGCTTATGCGGGTGTCACGTGGCCCTGTGGGCCTCTGGGCTTAGGGGAAACCAAAGCTGACATTCTAGCTGTTGCTCTTCTGGGAGTACTAGACTGTTCTTTGTCTCTAACCCAGGAGTCTCCTGTCGCCTGCAAGCATTCGTGAAACTTGTTAGCTTGCAGGTAGACTAGCATCTTAGGCCCTTTATAGCACTTAACACTAGGTTTCAACATGTCTAATATTTAATGAGTCATTTTCAGTTTTAATGTACCTTAAAATTTTGCCTTTGTGGTTCCATTCCTTCTAAAATGAGATTTAGCAAACAGAGAACTGATCTGCAGTCAGTAGAAAGATATTTCTGAAAGAGTGTGGAAAGCCACATAATAATCAAAGTGTGTTCTAAAATCATTCGCAGTTTAGAAAATTAGAAATACTTGCCTATATTGTCTTTGACCAAAAAAAAAAAAAAAATCACCAATGAGTGAAAAAAGTAATGTTTTTCCAAAGAGCCATAAAATTTCAGAGTAGGAAAAGAACTTAAAGAGCTTGATTCACTGATTCTCTCCATTAAAAAGGGAAATAAAGACTAACTCTCATTTTCTTCATTTGCATTCTCCATAGTGGCTTTTACAAATGTCTTCAATTTTCCTTAGAAACGTAGACCAAATTTGATGTACAAAGGTATTCATCACGTTTTACTTATGATAGGTAAAAATGATAAATGAGCTAAAACACCCACCAATTAGAGAATGGTTGAGATATGGGTAATTCTTATGATGCGATATCAGGAAAACATTAATAATTATGTTTTTCAAGATTATTTAATAACAGGGTAAAGTTTTTATGCGTATCATTTCTTTTTCTTTTCATTGGAGGATAATTGCTTTATAGTGCTGGGTTGGTGTCTGCTGCACAACAACTTGAGTCAGCTGTCAGTATAGATATATCCCCCATCTCGAGGCGAGGCTCCCCATCACCGAGCCCTCCCCTCTAGGTTCTCACAGAGCTCTGAGCTGGGATCCCTGTGCTATACAGCTCCTTCCCACAAGCTATCTATTTTACACGTGGTAGTATATACATGTGAGTGTATACATGTTGTTCAGTGAGACAGTAAGATATACAAATTATGTTATCCCAGTAATGTAACACATCATTATAACACACACTCACACATGCAAAAAAAAAAATAACTGGAAGAAAATTACTTTCAAATATTAAAACTTTCAAAATTACTTTCAAATAGTTAAAACTGGGTTAGGGGAATATGGATGATTTTTTTCTTCGTTGTTTTCTATGTCATCAAAAACCCCTTGTAGTCTAATCAGATGTTTTTAAAAATTTCCTTTAGAGAGTAAAATCAAAATCTTATTCCTAGATAGCTAACTTACATAAAGTTCAGTCTCTGTTTCATCCACCACCGAGCTCACTTTAGCCTTTTTCCTTTCCATCTGTAACTCTCCCCGCAGTCGGAAGTGCGCTGTTCAGCCAAGTTTCGAGGGGTGCGGTCTAGTGAAGTTAACACCAACTAACTGATTTCTTGGCCTCCCACTTCACCTTGCCCCTCTCACCCAGTTCAAGAGACCCCATCTTCATATCAAGTCACATGTATGGAAAATCCCTAGAATTTCTACCCCTAGGAACTCCAGCCTGGACCTTGGTATTGCCAGATTTTTCTAAGCTTGCTGCCTAATGGTGCAAATCAGTATAAACTGGAGATGTACCAGGCAAAATGTCTTTGTGGCTCACTCTCTTGTCCTCCATCAATCTTTGCTCTTCAGCTCCTCTACCTTCGGCCTCTCTCTGCCCCCACACATAAGTCTAGCTCTAGAAAAGCACTATTTAGGAGCAATATAACACAAGTCCCTAATTAAAAAATGTTCTATTAGCCACATTAAAAATATTAAAGAAACATATGAAATGAATTTTAAGAATATATTTTATTTAACCCAACATGTCTAAATCACTGCCATTTCAACATGTCATAAATCTAAAAATTATTTATTGAGACATTTTACATATCCTTTTCCACACTAAAATCTCTGTGATCCAACGTGCTTTTATCTTTTCAGCACCTCTCAGTTCACACCAGCCACCTCTCAAGTGCCCGGTAGCCAGGCGGAGCTTGTGGCTTTAGTATCAGACAGCAGAGGTCTGGAGAGATCTTTTCCCTCTACAGCTTCTGTCCCATGTTCCCTTAGGTTAGGGCTTCCAGAAATGTAAATGCCTGGTGGTGGCTTTGGGGACTCCTCTATGACGGCTGACTACATTTCGCCAGGGGCTTTAGAGGAACTTTCCTGTCACAGACCGTGACACACACCCCGAGGGGGATCGGGGCCTTTTGCGGTTCTGCCACCCAGAGTAGGCACTCATCTGTCTGGTGAATCTTGCCTGGGTGGGGAGTGACGCAAGTGAGGTCGAGTCCCATATTAAAGGACACTCACAACGTGAATACAGAGGTCATCACTATCCTTAATCAATACCACCCCTCCTATCATCACCAGAGTGAATAGCTTCCTCTTCTTCTGCCTTAGTCTGAGATTGACTATCTGTCTGTCTGTCTGTCTAAATGAATCAGGACAAGCATGTCAGTGCTTGATTGAGCCTCTTCAAAATCAAGTGTGCCGACTTCATCGGTGAAGCAACTGGATCCTGGAGGGGACAAGCGGCTTGCTCACAGTGACAGGGCTGCTAAGTGGCAGAGTTGGGTTGGGATTACGATTACGATCCAGACCCCCTGACCCTCATTCCATTATGTCAGGCCTCAGAGCACTGATTTTGGAGGTGTTGATGGAGCTCACGTGTCAGGTCACTTACCAGGAGAAAGTTCCGGGATTTGCCCCGGAACTACAGGCCACTAGCCTGCCCCAGCTCAGTCCAGCCTCCCTTTCCTAGGTCACCTCTTCACACCACAGGTAAGAGAACAAACAGAAATAGTTACTCACTGTTCTGTGTGCTAAATCACTCAGTCGTGTCCAACTCTTTGCGGCCCCATGGCCTGAAGCCTGCCAGGCGCCTCTGTCCGTGGGAATTCTGCAGGAAAGTTGGGTGGGGAGTGACGCAAGTGGAGGTCGAGTCCCATATTAAAGGACACTCACAACGTGAATACAGAGGTCATCACTATCCTTAATCAATACCACCCCTCCTATCATCACCAGAGTGAATAGCTTCCTCTTCTTCTGCCTTAGTCTGAGATTGACTATCTGTCTGTCTGTCTGTCTAAATGAATCAGGACAAGCATGTCAGTGCTTGATTGAGCCTCTTCAAAATCAAGTGTGCCGACTTCATCGGTGAAGCAACTGGATCCTGGAGGGGACAAGCGGCTTGCTCACAGTGACAGGGCTGCTAAGTGGCAGAGTTGGGTTGGGATTACGATTACGATCCAGACCCCCTGACCCTCATTCCATTATGTCAGGCCTCAGAGCACTGATTTTGGAGGTGTTGATGGAGCTCACGTGTCAGGTCACTTACCAGGAGAAAGTTCCGGGATTTGCCCCGGAACTACAGGCCACTAGCCTGCCCCAGCTCAGTCCAGCCTCCCTTTCCTAGGTCACCTTTTCACACCACAGGTAAGAGAACAAACAGAAATAGTTACTCACTGTTCTGTGTGCTAAATCACTCAGTCGTGTCCAACTCTTTGCGGCCCCATGGCCTGAAGCCTGCCAGGCGCCTCTGTCCGTGGGAATTCTGCAGGAAAGAATACTGGAGTGGGCCGCCATGCCCTCCTCCAGGGGATCTTCCTGACCCAGGGTCGAACCCACGTGTCTTACGTCTCCTACACTGGCAGGCAGGTCCTTTACTACCAGTGCTATCTGTGTGGCTTAATTACTCACTGTGATAGGTGCCCAAAGGGCCAGAAGCAGGATGCAGGGACTGAGGATAACAGGGAGGTTTCCGCTTCAGCTGGGGGGTCAGGGTAGGACCCCAGGGGCCTGAGGGAGGAGGACCAGGATCTGGGAAAAGGGCTGGCAGAGCTCCAGGCAGAAGGAACAGACAGTGCAGAGGCCCCAGGGCAAGACACGCTTAGCCTGTGGCGGGAGCGATGGCAGCCGGGAGGGCACGGGAGGACCTGAGAGGAAGCCGGGCCATATTATTCAGAGGCTTATAGAGAAAACCTAGCCATTCGGTTAGAGTTTGATTCTTTTCTGCCTCTGTTGATATATGATGAGCTTCATTTTAATTTTAAATGCTGCTGTTTAAAGATCTTCACTGCATTACGACCTTAAGAGAATTAGGTCTGCCACTCACAAGAGCCCGTAGGGGTTGAATGTGAGGACTTCTAACAGCGTATCTCTAACGGATTCAGGCAGTCGTGGCAGGAGGGAAGATGATAAAGCACCGCAAAGGCTGCTGGTCCTGAGGCTGGACTTGTGTGTCCACCTGACAAACAAGTTCAGACGTGAAAGAGCTGGTCCAGCCTCTTCAAGTCAGAAACAAACACCAACAGATCGTTCTTAAATACTCGGGTGCTCTCATGGTCTCTGCCTCACTAGAGTTTCAGTCTCCAGCTTTGAGAGTAGATTTTCCAGTCTTTGCAAATTGATTGACCTTCCTTATTTCCCCCACATCTATACTTCCCTGCCTTTGGAAGATTCTGAGACAATAAGCCTAGATATAAATCATCTTCATTTGGGTGACAGGATGCTCTTAGAAGGAACAGCCCAAGAATACAATCATAACTACCACAGCTAGAAGGAATCTCACAGGACAGCTGCTCTGACTCGCTCATTCTATTATTATTATTTGTAACATATTCTTATCTGCCATTATATACATTCAATTAAATATCATGGCAACCTTGCAAAATGGGTTTGTTTGTTTTTTTCTCTCTGTCTCTCTTTTTCTGTCTCTTTTTGATCAGGAGACAGAGGTTCAGAGAGGTTGATAACTGACCAAGTGTAACAGAGCCTTAAATGGCAGAGCTGGGATTCAAATAGTCTGTCTGATTTCCCTGGTGGTTCAGTTAGTAAAGACTCTGCCTACAGTGTAGAAGACCTGAGTTCGATCCTGGTTTGGGAAGCTTCCCTGGAGAAGGGAATGGTAACCGACTCCAGTATTCCTGCCTGGGGAATCCCACGAACAGAGAAGCCCAGTGGGCCATAGTCCACTGGGTTGCAAAGAGTCAAAGATTAACACTCACTCACTCATGCTAGCTGAAGCTAGTTAGACAGACAGACAGGATGATGAGGAAATAATAATAGCCAGTGGTAGAATATATTGGGTTGGCCAAAAGTTTCATTTGGGTTTTTTCCTAACGTCCAAATGAACTTTTGGATCAACGCAACACATGCTTCGAGTTTTCTCCATTTGATTAGCTGTAAGGAAGAATGCAAGAGAGAAATAACATCTGTATAGAGTTTTGTTGTTATTGCGTTGTTGTTGTTTTATAAAAACATAGGTCTCATTAAACCAGTTTTGGTAAGATTGTCTTACTGAGCATCAGGTTTCCTTTTTTCTTTTTTCTTTTTTTCCAGTTTCTTTCAAAAATTGTAGACTTCTTGATAGTTTGGGGACTTCCTGAGGAAGAAACTGCCGCACTAGAAGCAGCGCCACGGGTGGCCTGGCCCGGGGAGCTCACGGGCTGAATCTCTGGCTGCTGCTCCCTGCTGCTTGGACACCGGGGGGCTGGTGCCTCTGCCTCTTCTATGCCCACCAGAGTATTCAGGGCCTCGTTGGTGGCTCAGATGGTAAAAGAATCTGTCTGCAATGCAGGAGACCTGGGTTCGATCCCTGGATCAGGAAGACCTCCTGGAGAAGGGAATGGCAACCCACTCCAGTATTCTTGCCTGGAGAATCCCCATGGACAGAGGAGCCTGACCGGCTACAGTCCATGGGGTCGCAAGGAGCTGGATACGACGACTTTTCACTTTTTTCACTTTCCTGAGTATACTGGGGGGGCAGGGCAGCCTAAGCTTGATTTGCCACTACTTTGAGTGGTTCGCTGAGCCCAGAGGACCTCAGGCAGATTCATGAACAGAGGCTTGGACTTGATGCAAGACCCTGAGGTTTTCTGCCTCTGGGCTGTTGAAACTGGGCTCACTCTCTTTAAGGACTTTTGATGTAATTCCCCGCAGCAGTCAGTTTTGCTTTACTGGGACAAGGACTATGGTGATAGGTACCAAATATTCTACTCTAAGATCTCTTGTTTCTATAGATTTGCTTTACCAGTGAGAGCATTTTCAGAACAAGGTGTGTTAGGCAGAATAATAGTTCCCCAGAGATGTTCACAAATCTGTACCCAGAACCCGAGGATATGTTACATTCCATGGCAAAAGAGACTTAAGGTAGCAGGTGGAATTAAAGCTGCTAATTACTATGGGCTAAATTGTCTCTCCCACAAAAGTCATATGTTGAAATACCAATCCTCAGTGCCTCTGAATGTGGCTGAATTTGGGAATATGGTATTTAAATTGGTAATTAGCTTGAGTGAGATAATTATGGTGGGCCCTAATCCAATAGGACTGGTGTCTTTGTAAGAAGAGAAGATTATGGGGAGGGAGGTGGCAGGGAGGTTCAAGAAGGAGGGGACATATGTATGCCTATGGTTGATTCATGTTGATATATGGCAGAAACCAACACAATACTGTAAAGCAATTATCTTTCCATTAAAAATCAATAAATAAAACACATTAAAAGAAAAAGAAAACAGAGATTAGGACACGGATATGCATACAGGGAAGGCCATGTGAACACACAGGCAGAAGATGGACATCTATGACTAAGGAGAAAGGCCTCAGAAGAAATGAACCCTGCTGATTCCTTGATCTCAGACTTTCAGCCTTAACACTGTGAGAAAATAAGACATTGTTTAAGCCACCCAATCTGTGGTGCTTTGCTATGAAACCTTAACAAACGAATCAATTGAGCATCATTGTCCATCAGGATAATCATTGGGAGTTTATGCCGGATTATCTGGGTGAACCTGGTGTAATTATGGGTGCTAAGTTGCTCAATCATGTCCAACTCTTTGTGACCCCATGGACTGTAGCCCACCAGACTCCTCTGTCCATGGGATTCTCCAGGCAAGAACCCTGGAGTAGGTTGCCATGCCCTCCTCCAAGGGATCTTCCCAACCCAGGGACAGAACCCACATCTCTTACGTCTCCTGCATTGGCAGGCAGGTTTTTTACCACTATCGCCACCTGGGAGGCCCGGTGTGATCATAAGGGTCCTTAAATGTCAAAGAGCAAAGAAGAGGAGATCAGAGTGATGTGACAGAGGAGCTGGACTTGCTGTTGCTGGCTTTGAAGATGGAGAAGAAGGGTCATGAACCTGATCTCTAGAAGCTGAAACAGTAAGGAAATGGATTCTCTATGAGCCTCCAGAAAGCAACCCAGCCCTGTTGGTTCCTTGATTTTACCCAGTTTAGACTTCTGAACTGTAGAACTGCAAGATAATAAATTTATATTGTTATGGACTTAAAATTTTTTTTTTTGAGTTTTGTTTATTTACTCATTGGAAAAGACCCTGATGCTTGGGAAGACTGAAGGCAGGAGGAGAAGGGGATGACAGAGGATGATATGGTTGGATGGCATCACCGACTCAATGGACATGAGTTTGAGCAAACTCCGGGAGATGGTGAGGGACAGATGGTGAGGGAAGCCTGGCGTGCTGCAGTACATGGGGTCCCAAAGAGCCAGACATGACTTAGGACTGAACACCAACAGCAACATCTGGGTGGGGACTTTAGTTTCTGCAGAAGAACTCAAAGATATGATTATGATATTCTTTCAGGAGGAACCAGGATTCTGCTCCAAGCCTGTCCTACTGTTTGTTGGCTGTTCCTCCATTCTTTCTTCATTCCCTCCCTCCCCTGATTAGCAAATGTTTGAATCTGCCCTTTGGAACTCAGGGAGGGTTGAGGAGGCTGAATGAAGCCTATTTCTTATAAACAAGAAATGGGGGACACAGAAAAGCTTTGTGCCCAAGAGGGCCCCACAGGTGTTGCAGCAAAGGGGTACCCTTTCCAGGGCCCGAAAGGGGGTTCTTGTGTAACACTCAGAAGTGAATTGTCTGAGGACCCCTATGTGCTGACGAAACAAGAGACTTTCTTGGGAAGGGGCCCCCATGTGGAGAGCAGGAGGGTAAGGGAACCCTAGGGAGACTAATCTGCCACGCGGCTTGCGGTCTTGCGTTTTACGGTAATGGGATTAGTTTCCAGGTTGTCTTTGGCCAATCACTGTGTCTCAGGGTCCTTCCTGTGGGCGCACAGGCTGCTCAGCCAAGACGGGTGCCAGGAAGGAGGATTCTGGGAGGTGGTAGGATACGTGGCATCTCCGTTTAACCCTTTCTGAACTCTCTGGTGGCGGCTTGTTAGTTCCAGGTTCCTTACTAGGACCTTCTGTCATAAAACACTTCATGCAAATGGTTACTATGGGGCCTAGCTAGTGTGGGTTGTTTCAGCCAGGATGTTTCCCCTAACAGAGGGTCCCGTTTGGTGTCAATACATTAAAATTTCAAGCCTGGTCTGTATAACACAATAAAGTATAAGACATGAGACTTCCTTCCTTTGAACGTCTGCTGTACTCATTCCATTAGAACTGTCTGTACTCATATAGTTGGATCTCCAAAATATTCCTACTGTTAATTTACTTGCCTTCTTGTCAGTGTTGTAAAGGAATTGGGGACATTATTCTTGTGAAATGGTGGCTGGAATAAAGTATGCTGCTGCTACTGCTAAGTCGCTTCAGTCGTGTCCGACTCTGTGCGACCCCGTGGACGGCAGCCCACCAGGCTCCCCCATCCCTGGGATTCTCCAGGCAAGAACACTGGAGTGGGTTGCCATTTCCTTCTCCAGAATAAAGTACTGGGAAGTGCAAATGCTATGGTCTAATATCTTCACATAGGAAATTCAGAATATGCCCTACAATTGTGGACAAAACCAAATCATCAAAATGCCTTAATTTAAACTCCTACTCATTGCTTCTGTGGGATAACCTTCTTCAATTTTTATTGGTCTTGGTGCCCCAGGCACACGAGTTTCTATTTCCAATGCATGCATTAAACAAATATGTGAGTGCCTTGTATAATGCAAAGTGTTATAATATCCTGGATATGAACTAATAGAGGTGCAATCCCTGTTTTCATCCCAATATGGGGAGGCAGACAGTAAACTAATAAATGTATGGCCAGGTGATCAGGGATACATAGGATGAAATGCTAACAGCAGGTGAGTGGAGGTGGCAGGCATCTCTGATATGGTGACGTTCAACAAAGACTTGAATGACAGATCTGTGAGCTCTCTAAAGTCCCAGGACTGTGTCTTTTTCACTTTTGTTTCTGTGCCAGGGTCAAGTCCTTATAGCGTAGGGCAGGGAAACTGTTTAATACTACATTCTAAGACTGTGTTGGCAGAGGCAACGATGGTCAGCGTGCATCCCAGGGAGGTATGAATGATGTATATTACCCCGTGGATGCTGGTCAGTGATAGCCATGTGCTCAATCTTACTGAAGAGCTCATTGTGCTCTTGGGATGTGGAGCACTCATATTACTCTTCAAGCTGAGAGCTTTTGAGGGTACTATGTGCCATCTGTCACCCCAATCTCAATTGAAGATACTTCATCAATAAACCTTTGAGGCTAGAGACTTGACTTGAAATGACATGTGTATTCATCCCCAAATTTGTAGTGGCTGCATCAGATTTTAGAGGCTTTCTTTGCCTCTCACAAAGTTCTGTGTACCTTGAGTACTTGAGAATCTAATCATTTATCACAAAATTGGGGTATTTGGCTATCTGACCAGGACACAATGATGAATTATCTTGTAAGTTAATACCTGTTATTTCTTTTTCCCCAGCAGACCCCTGGTAGTTGCTAGTATGGCCCCTTATTCCGTTCTGGGGTAAATTTCAATGCTAACAACTTTGTATTTGATGAAACTGAGGTCCCCCTGTGTTCTGCCGAGGAGGGGGCAGGTGTCCCTGGGCTTGTATACTTGCTCTTCTCTCAGAACCTAGTTGTTCAAGGCCTTGCTTTCAGAGCCTAGGATCTCAAAACTTGGGGATTTGTTTGCAAGCACACTTACACAAGGTGTCCTGTCTCATCCTTACTCTCTTCCTCCCTCCCCTATCTTCCCTCTAACTCTAAAAATGTTGACACAGCTTTTCTCCTTTGAATCTACTAAGAAGCTAGATCATGTTCATTTCTGACCTACCTTCTGCTCATGCTCAGGAAAGGCTTATCATGCTTGATTTGACACTTGGAAGGATCCCAAAGACAGATGACTGCAACAGAGGGATTCTCTGTGTCCTTGAGCTGGCGAGACTCAGCTGCAACTGCAGAACTTGGGAGCTCTTCATTTACTTATTTCATGGTGCTCCTTTCACGCTGTCACACATGTTCTTTACCATCCCTAGCATTACTTTTGCAACAAGCCATCCACACAAAAGATCATTATTATAATTCTCAGTTATAGGCCCACACTTATTGGTAGATGAGGCACTTTGCAAGCATTCTCACAGGATACCCTTTCCTGCAGTCTAATCTAGCAACGTGCTCATAGGGAGAGTGGTGCCTTTTGTTTGTTTGTTTTAGTGGAGCTGGGGAAAACCAGATGGTTTAAAGGGCATGGTCAAGGGGCATGTGCAAAGCACCGCCACTCTGAGGAAGGTGAAAGCTCAGAACAGGACACACCGCTCACTCTTCCGAACCCCAGGGCTTGAGCTCACGTTGTCAGCCCTCGAGTTTCACCATGGTTTGGATTGGCCGCTTTCCCAACAGGCCATGCTGGCATCTGGTACAACAACATGTAGATGGGCTTGGACTCTTTATCTGTTTCCATGGGCTCCATAATAAAGTTCCACAAACTCGGGGGGCTTTAAACAGCAGAATTGTATTCTTTCTTGGTTCTGGAGGCTAGAAATCCCAAATTAAGGTGTTGGCAGGGCCATGGGCCCTCTTGACACTTTGGTTGGCATCGCTTCTCGCCTCTTCTTAGCTTCTGGTGGTGGCTGTTGCCCCTGGGTGTCCCCTGGCTGGCAGCTGCATCACTCTCGTCACTGCCTTTACGTCACATGGTTCGTCCTAGTGTGTTTCTGTGCCTTCTTATAGGGATACCAGTCACTGTGGGTTAAGGGCCCACCATACTCTAGTATGACCTCATCTTTGCTAATTACATCTTCAGTTTCAAAATAAGTCATTTTCCGAGGTCATGGTGATTAGGACTGGAGGGAGACGCAACCCATAACAGGGCCCCTTCAGTCAAAATTCAGCACCAGCTACTTTTAAGTGGTAGGAAAGAGGGTGGTCTGGGGATAGGGACAAGAATGACCCAAATCACTTATCAGGAGGGCGGCTGTCAGGATAAGACAAAGCAGCAAGTGACTGGTCAACTTACACTTCATCCTCTCAGATGACGTTTCCCATTGTTGACAGGTCATGTGGAGGACAGGGAGCCTCCTTCAGCATTTCAGGGCTTGTGACAGTTTAAGTTTTCAAAAGTCTCATATTTTCTAGAGGAGTTCTAGGAGGGAGAAAGCTTAATTGACTGAGTCTGACTCCAGCTGTAAGTAGAAATACACTTTTATTCATGTGTGGTTATATTTGCATCCAGAGTGTGGTAGGTTTGATAGGTAGATGAACATTATCCAGAGTGTGGTAGGTTTGGTAGGCAGATGAACAGTTATCCAGAGTGTGGTAGGTTTGGTAGGTAGATGCACAGTTCCCCTAGATGCCTGCATCCTAATCGCTGGAGCCTATATTACCTTATATGGCAGAGACTTGTTTTGCAGATGCTATTGTGTTAAAGATATGGAGGTCGATTATCCTGGTTTATCTGGGTGTGGCTTCCCTGGTGGCTCAGACTGTAAAGAATCTGTCTGCAATGTGGGAGACCTGGGTTTGATCCCTGGGTGGGGAAGATCCCCTGGAGGAGGTCATGGCAAGCCACTCCACTGTTCTTGCCTGGAGACTCCCACGGATAGAGGAGCCTGGCAGGCTGCAGTCCATGGGGTCGCAGACAGTCAGAGGCTGCTGAGCAACTGAGCATAGCACAGATAGTGTCCTTATGAGCGGGAGGCAGAGGGAGATCACGGCAGAAGAGGAAATGTGAGGGGAGCGGAGCTCAGAGAGATGTTTGTGAGCTGGCTTTGAAGATGGAGGAAGGGGCCATGGGCCCCTGGAAAAGGCAAAGAAGCAGATACTCCCTTCAACCTTCCGGAGGGAACCCAACCCCTCCACCTTGGTTTAGCCCCTTAGGACACATTCTGGAATTCTGACCTCCAGAATGGGAAGAGAATAAACTTGTTACTGTAAATAACCCAGTGTGTGTTTGCTTTGTTAAAGTGGACATAAAAAAAATTACATAGAGTATGAGTACTTGTATTTAAGTTAAAAAAAAAATTCTCTACGTGAACATATAAAGACATTTCAAAGAATATAACAGTAATATGTTAACAGTGGCTTTTGTCATTACTATGATTTTCTGAATTTTCCGAGATTTCCAGAAAACATACATTTAAATTTTTTTTAAGTTCACTGTTTTATAAACAGAGACTTCAGTGATGTCCTTTAAAATAGTATACAGTATATGATGTGATCTTGGTTACATGAGGCTGTATTTTCTCTGCACATTTTAAAAACTTTTTACAGCAGGCAGGACCACCCTGTGAGTGAGCTGTAGACTTGTCCCCTGCTATCTTTTTCACTATCATTTCTCCTGGTTTTGCTTTTGTCTCTATTTTTTTTCTGTTGCCTATTGAATGCATTCGAGTTATTCCAGTCTTTGTTAAACCTCTTGAGAATCTCTTAATCAATCACTCCGTTTTGAAGTGTTTGTCTTTTGCAATATAATTTGTATATTTCACACTCTCCTTACAGATAAGAGGCATACACTTCCAAACACTCCTGTATTACTGATGTATTACCTGTTATCTCTGGCGTCTTTCCAACATCTACACCCAATGTGCAAGACAGGGTGACTTCTCTCTCTCTCCTACCCCCACATATTATCAGTCATCACACTGACTAATTTTACCTCCTATTCCTTCCTCTAGCCCTATCCCTTCTCTGGTTTCAAGTTCTCAGTCTGTCTTATCTGAATATCCCAACAGTGCGGCCTTACCCCGTCCTCCACACCTCAAGCAGGATCCATCGATATTGTAATCCTGGCCACGCCACCTCCCTTAACGCCTTCAGTTAAGGCGCACACCCTTCACCATGGCACCCAGTACCCGCCATGAATGGTCCCAACCTGCCTATCCGGATGCTTCTTCCACGAGTTCCACAGCTCCTTACCTTTCATGACCCATCACTTTCATAACTTGTTCTGTGTCCTCAGTAATTTCTGGGCCTCCTCTCCTCCTTGTTTTCTCTGGCTGGAAAGCCATCCCCCTCTACTTTACTGGGCTAATTCACAGCCACCTTAGCACAGTCAGCCGAGGCATCATCTCCTCTAAGAGGTTCCCCTAGTCTTCAGTGGTCCCATAGTCCTTGGGTAGAGGTTGCTGCCTTGACAGGTTACATGGACGTTAAGTGTTTATGTGCCAGCTTTCCCACTAGCCCTTAAGCTCTTTAAAGGCTGGGACCATTTCTCAAGTCATTTTGGTGTTCCTAGCACCTGCTGACTTGATGGACGTGAGTCTGTGTGAACTCCAGGAGTTGGTGATGAACAGGGAAGCCTGGCGTGCTGCAATTCATGCGGTGGCAAAGAGTCAGACACGACTGAGCGACTGGACTGAACTGAACTGAACACAGTGCCTGGCAAGGAGGCACTCAATCAGTGTTAATTAATGAAAATGACTGGTAAAAAACACCTTCGTTGCTAGGTTATATCCATAATCTACAAAACATTTAAAGCCCTTTTCACTGACCACCATTGCCTTAATTATTAATTTTGGTAGCAGAGGTAACTGAATGAAATTCTTATGAAGAGAAAGACCTCTGGGGGTTACACATTCTATTTTTACATTAAAATTTAATCTTGACAGGTTACATGGACGTTAAGTGTTTATGTGCCAGCTTTCCCACTAGCCCTTAAGCTCTTTAAAGGCTGGGACCATTTCTCAAGTCATTTTGGTGTTCCTAGCACCTGCTGACTTGATGGACGTGAGTCTGTGTGAACTCCAGGAGTTGGTGATGAACAGGGAAGCCTGGCGTGCTGCAATTCATGCGGTGGCAAAGAGTCAGACACGACTGAGCGACTGGACTGAACTGAACTGAACACAGTGCCTGGCAAGGAGGCACTCAATCAGTGTTAATTAATGAAAATGACTGGTAAAAAACACCTTCGTTGCTAGGTTATATCCATAATCTACAAAACATTTAAAGCCCTTTTCACTGACCACCATTGCCTTAATTATTAATTTTGGTAGCAGAGGTAACTGAATGAAATTCTTATGAAGAGAAAGACCTCTGGGGGTTACACATTCTATTTTTACATTAAAATTTAACCTGTTTCTTTCATAGGCCTATTGGGGGGGCGGTTCTTTGATCTCTGCCATCCTACTGTGTAGGGTGAAAATGAAGTGGCCCCAGCACATGTAAGTTCTGCCCTTATACATACAGCTGTTTGGGACTTCGACTTAGCTAGATTTGACCTAAAACTAGGTTTGCCAGAGACATTACTTTCCTATTTCCCATCGACTAGTCAACGCTTTGGGATGTCTTAAATGACGTCCCTCCATCCCCCACCCCAGAGGGGAGCCCCTCTGAAAGGGAACCAACAGGGAACACCTGGATAAACCTGGGACCTAGTGTTCTCAACTTCCCCAGCTATGTGCCCGCTTGTGGGTCTGGAGGCCCTGGAGCAGCCCCTGGGAGCAGCCGAAGCCAACAGCTTCCCTCGCGAGGCCACCTGCTCGCAAAAGACGGTCGTGAACCCCGCCACCGCCTGCTGGCCCCCCGCTGCAGAGGTCGCCCTGCTGGACAGCGCAGCCGGGGTCACGTGCGCGGGGCCAGTCCGCCGCCCCCAGACCCGGGCCCGCCCAGCAGCAGGGCAGAGGCCGTCCGGATCACGCGCGCCCGGCAGCCCCGGCCAGGCCCAGCCAATGGGCTGGCAGCGCCCGCATGACCCGCGCCGGCAGGAGGGCGTGGGGAAGCAGGCCGGGCGCGCACGCCGCCGGGCTGTATCGCCGCCCTCGCCGCCGTCGGGACGGGAAGTGAGCTGCCCAGGTCCGCAGCGCCGGCGAGCCAGTGAGAGCGTCCTGCAGCCCGCAGCTGCCCGCACCCAGGGCGAAGCATGGCGGCCGCCAAGGTAAGCGTAGGCCGGGGGCCGCGAGGGGCCCTGGCGTTCACGTGCTCGGTTGGCGCACAGGGAAAAGAAACAGAAAGGGCGCACGGCGGCTGTTCCACCTTGCAGCAGCGGGAGGAGGGAGGTCGCCGTCCCTCCCGGCCAGCACAAGCGGCGATTGCGGGGCCCAGGGCCCGAGGGCCCAACCTTGCAGCGGAAACTTTGCCGGCTGGACCCTCCCACTTGGCCGGGACTGGAGTCGGTGCCTGGCGGGCGCGCGGCGGGCTGAGCCAAGGCCGGTGAAGAAGAGCGGGCGCGATGGCGTGCTGGGGTGGGAGAGGGCTCCGGTCAGCAGGTCCTCTCGGCCACCCCAGCGCGCTCCTGCTCGTGACCCCAGTTGCTGTTGACCCGAGCTGCTTGCCGGGGCCACCGCCGGCGCAGAAGCATGATCCTATTAGGTTTCAAAGGCTCCGCCCTCCCGCGGCGGGGGAAGTCACCTTGACTTCCGTTTTGGAGACTGGGAGTTGGCCAGCGCGCGTGTGCATAAAAACTCCAGAGTACCTCCCCTCCCCACGCCCCCACTTCTCATCCTTCTCTCTGCTCTGAGCATCTGACAACACTTACCACACCGGCCTCTGAGCGTTTGAGAGGCTTCCTTATAGAAATGACAAAACAGATTGTCCTGGGAGCTTGTAACTCCTGTGAAGTTCTACTTAAAAGGAGTTCTGCGTAATGGTACTCATTCACTAACCCAGAGAAAGGCAACTCCGACAGCTTGACCTTTCCTCTTTCACCGTTTCTTGAAACCTGGGCACCATTTCAGTCTCTTTGGACTCCATTTCAACTTTTTTGGCAGAATACCATATTTAGTCCCAATCACTTGACTCATTGGAATTTATTGCTTTTAATTTTAAGTTCACGAAGGCAGCCCTTTAATCAAGCTTATACAACTTCCTAGCTCATTTTAAGTGTCGTGAACTTAAATATACTCAACATTTCAGACATTTGTCCTTAATCAAAACTCTGTGATAACCCTCAAGAGGAAAACATGGCCAACACATCATATTCCTATTTATTCGTGCAAACTAATCACATTTGCAATGGAAATTGTAAGCAGACAAATATATTTAAATGCTGTTCTATGACTTAAGTTTCTCCAGGCCTCCCCAGATCTGCAGGCTTTTCGCTGTTCCTAGATTTTGTGGCCTAAGTGGCCCTTTTATTTTCTGTAATTACTCCAGGTTCCATCCTAAGAGGGACACTCTGAGTATACATGAGCAGACACATGTACATATACAACTGCTTTAGGTAGATTCTCTGAGAATCACTGAGATTCATTTTTGGAGCCTACATTTAGCCCTTTCCAACTAACAACTTTTGACCTTTGCATTAAATTTACATGCAATCAGAGTACAAGGGAACAATTATGTTCCCTCCAGGTGACTTCTTTCAGGAGAGTAGGTGGGAGCAGATACCCATCCTTTACTGTCATTTTTGCTTCTGTAGATGAATTCAATAATTTTACTTAATTTGGAGATAGAGTGAGGAACTTAAATGGAGGAGTAGGCATGTAGATGGAGTATAATAGTGATTAACTAGTATGAAATAAAATAAATGACCTGGAAACAGGCTTAACTTTTGGGCTGTATTTTTATTAAACTGTCACATCATATCAATAAGGGCAGTTGAATTCTAGCCAAGTCGTGAGAGTCAGGGAAAATGAATCATTTCATTTTTACTCTTTGCGAACTTGTGTTTTTATTTATTCGTCTAAACTTGCCTCTTTTAAGGATTTCTTATGGCTGACATCATATATACATATATTTATAAACCAACAAGACATGTCAAAATCAAGTCAGAGTAGATGAGAAAAACAGAAAGAAGGCAGAGTCAGATGAATCAAGGACTAAGGTTAATAGACAATAAGGATGTAGGTACTTGCTAGAGGTGACTGAACCTTCTAGCAGCCAAAGCAAAGAGGAAGTGATCAGTGAGGTCAGTTACTTGGGAGACAGGTCCCCTTTTTCTGCTCTCTGAGGGCAGTTTCTCCCCATCTCTTTTTATGAGCAGTGCGCAAACTGCATTCAAACTACCTCATAACCACAAACACATGTTTGTGGATTGCATAAGGCCGTTTCTTACAGTGTCTCTCATTCTAGCGCAAGGGTAGTGCAGTAAATGTAGTCTTGTGTGTGTGTGTGTGTGTGTGTGTGTTAGTTGCTTAGTCGTTTCTGACCCTGCAACCCCATGGACTGTAGCCCGCCAGACTCCTCTGTCCATGGAAATCTCCAGGCAAGAATACTGGAGTGGGTTGCCATTCCCTTCTCCAGGGGATCTTCCCAATCCAGGCATTGAACCCGGGTCTCCTGCATTGCAGGCAGATTCTTTACCATCTGAGCCACTAGGGAGGCCTAATTGTAGTCTTAAAAGGTCTCCACATGAGCTGTGCTGGTCCACCTAGTCCAGGAATGCCCCTTATTTATTACCTTTGGACGCTCCTAGAATTTGTTCACTACTAGGCAGTGCTGTGCAGCCTGAGTTAAATGCCATGCTCTTTGCCTTTTCTTGGAGCACAGATATTCCATATTGAACACAAATCCGTAGACTTAGCAATCTTATCTAGGGATACGATTAACACTTCCTCTTAAAACTTGAGGAGCCTGTCTAGGGAGAGAATCTCATCTCAGTGAAGTGTCTAAGAAATTGGGCCCAGAATCTGAAACTCAATACTTGTAGGTGAATTCCAGCACTCACTGTGGTGAATCATTTGAATATTTAAGGAAATTTGATATTTTCTGGATGAATTTAGCCACACCTAGCAATTTGTTGATCACTTGACCACTTACTTATTCTTAATTTTTTTGATTATTGACCCAAGTAAGAATAGTGCCATAACAAGAGCTAATAGGAGCGTCAGAGAAGGCACCTGTTTCCCTCCCAGGGGACCAGGGGCGGGGAGCGGGGAGGGGAGGACTTCTCCAAGGTAGTGGTGGTTCAGAAGGAGTGGTTGGAGAAAGAGGGGAGATCACACCAGGGACAGGAAACAGCAACGGAAAGGCAGAGAAGCGAGAGCACCTGCTGCATTTAGGGGATAACAGGTAATAAATAGGAGAGTAGCTGACACCGTTTGCTGGATGTGAGGTTCAGTTCTTTTTTTTTAAATTCATTAGTTTGTTTTTGTCTGTACTGGGTCTTTGTTGCTGCACTTGGCCTTTTTCTAGTCGCGGTGAACGGGGGCTACTCTTCTTTGAAGTGCACGGGCTTCTCATTGCACTGGCTTCTCTTGTTGCAGGGCATGAGCGCTAGGACATGGGGTTTTAGTTGCAACGCAAGGGCTTAGGTGCCAGATACGTAGGATTCCTGGACCAGGGATGGAACCTGTGTCTCCTGAATTGGCAGGTTGGATTCTTAACCACAAGAGAAGCCCAAGTATCAGTATTAAGTGAGGTAATAATGAAAAGCATTATTAAATGAGTTAATAAGACTTAATGATAAGCATTAACAAGACTGTTATTAATAAGCACTAATGGGCTTCCCTGGTAGCTCAGCTGGTAAGGAATCTGCCTGCAGTGCAGGAGACCCCTGTTCAATTCCTGGGTTGGGAGGATCCCCTGGAGAAGAGATAGGCTGCGACTTGGGCTTCCCCTGTGGCTCAGCTGGTAAAGAATCTGCCTACAGTGCGGGAGACCTGGGTTCGATCCGTGGGTTGGGAAGATCCCCTGGAGGGGGCCATGGCAACCCACTTCAGTATTCTTGCCTGGAGAATCCCCATGGACAGAGGAGCCTGGCAGGCTACAGTCCACGGGGTTGCAATGAGTCAGACGCAAATGAGCAACTAAGCACAAGACCTATTATATAAGCATTAATAAAATTGTTAAAGACCTTTAACATTCTTGGTTTATAGATGAACACTCTGGACACCAAGGAGTGATGTAAGTGGCCTAAGACCTGAGAATTAAAAAGGAGCTGGGGTTCAGATCAGCCAGCCTGGCTCCAGAGTCTGTGCTCTTCCCTTGTCCACCAGATTGTCTGCCTGGAAATTTAGCATACTGGAGAGTGGCGTTTATGGGCAGGGGAGATGACTTGGGAAGGGAAATTAGATGCCTCTTTTTTCTTCAGACTTTTATTTTGGTCTTGTAACTGTAAACCAGACGTTTATTTTTGAGAACCACTTCCATAGTGCTTACTGTGTGCCAGGCACTTTCCCAAGCACTTTACAAATAATAATTTCATTACTCTTCATAATACCAAGCAGCAGCTGTGGTCTGCTTTTGTCTTCATTTTACAGGTGGGAAAACTGAGTTGCAGAGAGGGTAAGTAGTTTCCTCATGGTTGTAGAGAGAATAAGCTCTGCAGCTTGGATTTGAAACCTGGCATTCTGTGTTCCGAGTCTCTGCCTCACCTTCCTAGGCCTTAAAAAGAGTTCTGTTTGCATATGAGAATTCACATACTAACAATTATGGACATATGTATGCTCCCAATCCAGTGGTTTGTATCTATAGAGTGCGTTGGCACTCAGTATATGCTTGGTGGGTTTCCCACGTGGTGCTAGTGGTAAAGAACCCGCCTGCCGATGCAGGAGACAAAAAAAATGGGGGTTCGATACCTGTGTTGGGAAGATCCCCCAGAGGAGGGCATGGCAACCCACTCCAGTATTCTTGCCTGGAGAATCCCATGGACGGAGGAGCCTGGCGGGCTACAGTCCAGTTGCAAAGAGTTGGACACGACTGAAGTGAGTTAGCATGCATGCACACGCATATGCTTGATTTTTAAGTGGCTTTTGAACAAGATTGCATAGGTCGGAAATTGTCACATGCCTTTTTAAAAAAACAACTCTGTTGAGACATAGGTCATATCCATACAAGTCACCCATTTCAAGTGTAGGTGTTACTGGTATTTTGCATGTTCACGGAATTGCACAGCTGCCACCTCTTCATATACCAGCTAGAAATTTTAATCCATTGCTCACTAATTAAGGACTTGGGCTATATATTTGACCACCGTGTTTTTCATGCTCTCATCGATAGTAAGTAATACCTTCTTCTGAGATTGGTTATTGAGGATAAACTGTGATTGAGTTTATTAAGGATATTCTTCAGGTTGAAGGTTTTCTCTCCCTTATGGTAAAAACTGCTAGGTATTTGGTGGTATGATTCTGTTATGATAAAACAGACCAGTTTTTGTACTGGGCAGGAAAGAATGTGTGAGTCGTTTTTATGCTCCCATGATGTCGGTAAGTTTCTGTGCTTCCACCGATGTTTGGATTTAGGGTTTTTTAAATGGATGGCCCTGGATTGGTCTTCGGTTTATATAACACAGTGTTCCTTACTCCTCCCTTCATTAATCCTGTTCCCTTTTACCAGATGAAGAAATGGAGTCCTAGGAAGGGCTGTAATTGAAACTCCTTTGCTTTTTGCACTGTTGTAGACCAGAGGTTCCAGTACATTGTAGTCCTCTCTGTGGATATAAAAGTGCTGATGCCTGGGTCTCACCTAGAGGTTCTCATTCAGTTGGACTTAGGTGTGGCCTGAACCCCAAGGTTTTTTGAATGCTCTCCAAGTGAATCAGATATGCTTCTGAGGTTGCCAGCCGCAGCTCTAGGCTGTTTTTCCTGCTCTTTGCTTCATTTGATCCTCTGGTGGTTCCTTGGAATAAGGAAGGAATGTAGTGAGAGCAATGTAAATCCCTAATCCCTAGTGTGTCATTTCAGAGGAAGGATATGCGGGGATCCCTACAAGTTCTTTCTTGACAGGCTCTTTCCAGTCCTGCCCCATTTCACCGTCGTGCTTAGGCATCAAGTTTATACAGTTTGTAATTATCCTAGAATATAGGTTTTATCACCAAATTGATGGAAAGCTCCTTTTGTCTCCGGTGAAGTCTCGGTGGCTTTATCAGTGTCGGTGCTTGTGGGGGAAATGTTGCAAAGAGGGCTGTAACGCTGGTCTTGCAGCCTTTTTCCTGGCTAACCTAGTTGGATGCCCGTGTGTTGTCTGTGTTGGGTCACAGGGCTCTATAGGTGGTGTTTGGCATATAGAGAGAGAGCTGGGCGTGAGGAGAGGGGTGGGAAGTGCTGAAAGCTGGTGTGCAGGATAAGAAGATCCAGGTGGTCTTCTTGGATATCAAGTTATTTTGTAAGATTGCTGGAGGAACTCTTGACTCCTCCCCCCTCTTTGACCTTGTGTCCTGTGAGCAGCCTCTGCTTTTGTTGAGTTACAGGGAAGCATGCCTTCCTGTGTTGCCCACTGTCTGTGAGGTTTAGGTCTGCTGAGCATGGTCCATTCCTACTCCCCCTGCTTGGCATTTGCCGCCTCATAAGCACCTCTCCTTCCTGCCATGTTTTCTTGGATGCCTTTGGGTGGGTCTTGGAACAGAGGCATGTGTAAGCCTGCTGGTGTTCTTGCTTCTTGGGCGTAAGGAGGACATGCCCTTGGCACAGTGATGTCATTCCCTTGGCACAGTACTTAATAGCAACCGAGCAAACCCTGTTTTCCATGCGCATTTGACCAGACCCTCTTGTTGGGTCAAGTCGACCCCATCAATGGTGGCTGTGGTCTCCTGGCTCAGAATTATCCCCAGTGACTAACTTGTAGAGTGGTGGTCTGATTTGTTGGTTGGAAATGTTTAAAAGATAGAGCACTCATGCTTACCATTTCCTTTGGGAATTTGCTGTGTAGTTGCGTGAGTGAAAATAGGCCTGGATGGCTCCTTTTGACTTTAGGTGCTAACAACATAGCAAAGTTAATAGTGTTGAAATTCTTAGCAATTCAACCTAAATAAACCACTCTATTTAATGACTGTTATTAGCCTAGTAGCTTTGTGTTGACTTCCACATGTAGTCACAGTTTCCACATGTTTTCCCTGAAAACTGTTGACTTGATATGAAAGTCAGATATTTCAAGATCCACTCACTATTTTATGGTAAAATATCTTTTGCATAAGACGGTACAATTTGTAAGAAAATTGCCTGAGTAAGTGTAGGGGAAGAGAAAGTTTCCCTCAGTTCTCTTAGGGTTCCTGGCTTTAACTGAAAATTAAAATGACAAGGACAGATGAACGAAAGAAGAGCATACACATTTGGAGTTTCCGTGTGTACCTGAGAACCCGCACAAGAAGTGAAAGTGAGCAGAGCGCAAAGCTTTAAAATCCTTCGGACAGTGAAAAATAAATTTGTAAAGAGGTGACAAGACACAGGGGTTCGCACTAGGGGTAGTAAATGGTGAAGAAGTAACTGGGAAGATAAGGGTGAGTTTAACAAGGTCTGTGTGTGTGCGTTTCTCAGTCCTGACTTGCCCATCTTTGGTGAGAAGGTTGTCTTCCCTTCTCCTGATACAGGGATGGTACTCTCTGCAGGGGAGTGTATGACCTGTTTCAGGAAAGAAGGTGGGGTTGGGGGAAAGCTTAGACCTTCCCCTGTCTGCTGTTTTCTTAAACTCCTTCAGCTTGAGATACTGCATGTACCACATTTTGAGGACGCATGTCCTGAACCTTGTCATAAGTCTGATTTGAACGAGGTTTTTAGACCTAAGTGCACAGTTAGTAGTTTTTCTGAGTTTGAATTTGTATCCGTCTGACCCTGGGCACGGTTGTAGTCCGAGATGCAGAAAACCCCCAGCTGCTCAGTCAGCGCCACTGTCTCAATTGGGAAGAGCTTCAAGAACTTTTTTTTAATCAGTAGCTCTGGTTGAGTGAGAGAGCTTTGGACTGAAAGGCAGGAAAACCCAGGTTACCAGCCCAGTGCTTCCACTGGTGGTGAGAACATAAAGTCTGACTTCTCTGGTGCTCAGTGTCCCCCCTGTGGAAAACAAGGCCTGTGATGAGCAAATGAAATATAATGTGGGAAAGCATGTGAGGACTCTGAACTGCTGTAGAGCTGTCAAGTGATATCTGTTGGAGACTGTGAGACATTTCCACCGAACCGAAAACTGGGGACGTATTAATAGATATTACTTGGGTCTTCCCAGGTGGCTCAGTGGTAAAGAATCCAGCTGCCAATGCAAAAGACCCAGGTTCAGTCCTTGGGTTGGGAAGATACCCTGGAGAAGGAGATGGCAACCCATTGTAGTATTCTTGCCTGGGAAATCCCACGGACAGAAGAGCCTGGTGGATTACAGTCCATGGGGTCGGAAAGAGTCAGACACGACTGAGTGGCTTAACACACGCACAGATATTATTTGACCTAGTTGAACAGAGGATGGTGTGCTTCCTTAAGCTCGTGATCTACTAAGTAGTCATCTAGTAATGGCTAGGCAGTCTGTCTGCTTCAATAACCGAATTCCTTTAGTGGTCTTCCTGGAGCCTGGCGATTGGAAGTTTATGGTCCAAGGATGAAGAGTGTTGGTTTTACACAGGAGCTTGTTAGAATTGCAGCATCTGTACACTCATCCCAGGACAAAGACTGTGGCTTCAGGATCTGCATTTTAAACAGCTCCCAGGGGCACTGTATGTGCATTAAAGTTCCAAGAATATTGGTCTGGAACTCTTGTCACTGTGTTACTAAATGTAGCTGCCTTTCTAAACTAAGGGTACAGTGTCTTTTGATTTGGTTGTAAATCAGTTCAATTTTTGCAGAATTAAATCCATGGTGATAAAACCCAGTATAAAATTTTGGGTTCTTCGGGCTAATTTTGATTCCACTGGTGCCAGCGTATTATTTTAGAACACGTCTCTGAATTACTATTTAAAGGTTATCAGTCAGTGAAAGCCACTCAGTGGTGTCCGACTCTTCTCGACCCCATGGACTGTAGCTCACCAGGCTCCTCTGTCCATGGGGATTTTCCAGGCAGGAATACTGGAGTGGGTTACCATTTCCTCCTCCAGGAGTTCTTCCCAACCCAGGGATTGAAACCTGGTCTTCTACACTGGATTCTTGAGCCATCCGAGCCACCAGGGAAGCCTATTTCAGGGTTATAACTTCTCCATTTCTTTGCTGCCTACTTGTACTTAAAGTCCTTGAAAATAAACTTATGCTCGTTCTATTTTTTGACATTCTCTTCTAAGAGTCACCAGTGATCTCTGTTCTGAAACTGTCGGCATGCTCTCCTTTATCTGTGACCTCACAGGGCCGTGACCTGCTCCTTCCTGCCTGGGACGCCTTCTGTTAGCTTTCATGGCGTGCCCTCTCCTGGTTGGCCCCTTAGCTTACGCTGCTCCCTTCTCCTTGGCCAGCTTCTTTTTGTCCTTCTGTACCGGGGTCCAGTCCCGGTGGATCCAGGGTGATTTGAAGGTGGGGACAGAGTCAGCGTCCTAGAAAAAAGCTATTTAATTACAGATATATAGAGAGATTAGAAACGGATAGTGTAGTAGGAAAATTAGTGGAGAAGAGGTGGCTGAATAACTTGGTTCACATGGAATAGCATCCATGCTCCAGATGGGAATTCAGCCAGAAAAACGGGGAGCAAGAAAGAACGACATGGAGGAGTCAGTCTTTCCAGGAACTGATCCCATTTCTTTATTTTTCAGGTTTTATTATATACCTTTTGTTACATACGGGAATGAATAGAGAGTCACGTGAGGGTCAGCAGTCCTGACCTTTATCAAAATCAGGTGCTTTACATAAAAAAAGGTCTTAGGGGTTTTTACATCATCTTCAAGCCATTTCTGCCTGCTGACATTTACAACCCTTTTTTTCTGATAACCAAAAAACTTATTTTTTTAAGCGTGTTTTTTCTTAAACCAGGCACCAGCCTCCAAATAAAGTTGCATTCCTATAGGGTGAGAGTGTAGTGAGTTATAATCAAGAAAGGAATTTATTTAACCCAAGGTTAACATGATTAATCTTAAAGGGTAATACTTATTTCTCCTATATGCTAGTTATATTCATTATAAAGGCAGGGAATATGGAGATTTAGCAGCAAACATCAGCCCAACAAATGAAAATCCTTTCACCAATGTTCCTCTTAAGATCTACTTAGTCTTAAGATAGTGATAAAGTTACATTTTTACATAGCAAGGACATAGTGATTTATAACAAAGTACAGTGATCTATAACAAAAGAGAAAATTCATTAAGTCAAAAATTCTAGTATTGCTAACATCAAAAACTAGTATATTTCCTTTTCTATATTCTAAATACATTGATTAATATATTCCCAGGTGTCTAAGGATATGGAGGCCTGGCAGCAGTCATTGACTCAATAATGAGATAAGCCCTATGCTAATTAAGACTCTCAAAATACTCCAAAACTCTCTGTGCTGTTTATGGTTGAGAGACTGTCACACAGCTAGTCTGTCAGCAGAGAGGTTTGACCTGAGACACCCTTGTCCCACCCAGGGCAGGGAATTAGCAGCAATTATTGACACAACAAATGAAAAACCCTTTACCAATATAATTCCTAACCAACCCAGTATACTGATAATTTCTAACTTCCCCAAAGAATTTGCCTTTAGTAAGTCAAAAACATCTTGTGCCTCTCATGGTTGGAGGGCTGTTGTGGCCAGAGGAACCTATACAGGCAGGCTAGATAACCTTCAGAGGAGTGCTGTAAGTTGAAACACTCTAGTCACACTCAGGAATTTTTATTGTCTTGGAGCTGCACATTAACTCCTTCTCCAAGAGAAATGGTTATGGGGGAGAGCCCCCTGTAAAGTACTCTGGTTTTGGGGTAGATGCTCAGGAACAGGGGGTTTCCTGAGGCTTGATCACGCCTTTTCGTATGCCAAGTGTCCTTCCTCATGACCTTTGCCATGGGTGGCTCCGGCACGTCTGCTCCCCTTGACTCCCCCACTCTGAAATGTTGGGGTCCCCCAGCCTCCACCTGAGAGCCTCTACCTTCTGACCGCTGGGGCTCCACAGCATCTCTCTCAAGCACCAGCCTTGCGTTTTTGGCTTTTTGTTGGAAATCTCAACTTGTCTGTCTCAGAGATATTCCAGGCTCTGTTTATTAGAGTTGAATTCATTTTCTTGATCACTCCTCATCTTTAGCTGCAGTTTAACTTTCCTGCCAGTTAAAGTTTCTGCTTAGTTCACTCAGTACCTTTGTGGGCAGCCAGGAGAGACACCACTAGTGGGAACCTGGACATGGGCAAAGAGATGGGTCACTTAGACCTTTCTGGGTCCTGGGGCAGGTGTGTCTCATCCGCATGTTTTGGCTTCAGGTCCTCATTCTTTTTAGCTCCAGCACTGCCATAGCTCTAAGCTGGTTTTGCCTTTGGTCTCTTCCCTTCACTTTCTTCTCCACTCTGGAGTGCCTAAAACTGTCTATGACATTTCTAAAATTGGCTCTTGTATCCATGTTAAGAGCAGTCCTGTGTTCCTGGGTACAGCCCTTGACAGTCTTTAAAAAATGCATTCAGGTGTGTTACTGATTCCAGCTATATGCCACCTCACAAAGATCATGGCATCTGGTCTCATCACTTCATGGCAAATAGATGGGGAAACAGTGGAAACAGTGTCAGACTTTATTTTTTTTGGCTCCAAAATTACTGTGAATGGTGACTGTAGCCATGAAATTAAAAGACTCTTACTCCTTGGAAGGAAAGTTATGACCAACCTGGATAGCATTTTTAAGAGCAGAGATATTACTTTGCCAACAAAGGTCCATCTAGTCAAGGGTATGGTTTTTCCAGTGGTCATGTATGGATGTGAGAGTTGGACTGTGAAGAAAGCTGAACGCCGAAGAATTGATGCTTTTGAACTGTGGTGTTGGAGAAGACAAGGAGATCCAACCAGTCCATTCTGAAGGAAATCAGCCCTGGGATTTCTTTGGAAGGAATGATGCTAAAGTTGAAACTCCAGTACTTTGGCCACCTCATGCGAAGAGTTGACTCATTGGAAAAGACTCTGATGCTGGGAGGGGTTGGGGGCAAGAGGAGAAGGGGATGACAGAGGATGAGATGGCTGGATGGCATCACAGACTCAATGGACGTGAGTCTGAGTGAACTCCGGGAGTTAGTGATGGACAGGGAGGCCTGGCGTGCTGCGATTCATGGGGTCGCAAAGAGTCGGACACGACTGAGCGACTGAATTGACTGACTGAGGCTGATTGCTGGTCTTCCCTAAACGAGTAAGCTGTTGGACTTGTTTTCAGGACCTCATGGTCTATAGAGATTAAAATGCCCAGGTAATGTGAAGACCCAAGTTTCATTATTAGATCTTTACCATCATCTACAAGATGGCAGGGAAGGTGTGGTTACCTCATCTGAGAGAAAGGTGAGGTTCAGAAGGGCTGTGCGGATAGCAGTGGCAGCGGCAGCCGACGAAAGACAAGCACTGTTCTTGGCGCTTCGTGTGTGGAGTCATGTAGTCTCCAGAGCAGCCCCATGGCATGTGAGTGCCATTATTGTCTCCATTACCCAGATGGGGAAACTCAGCTGTGCAGAATGGCCAAGTCTCGGGGCACAGAGAGATTCAGTGACTCGCCCCAGGCCACACAGCTTCAAGCGGCAGAGCTGTGCCTTGCGCACGGGCAGCCTGTCCTGTTAAGGCACATGACGAACGTCCTGCATGGCCCTCTTGGGTTTACCTGGCTGCAGTCTGGCTGCATGACGTCCTGAGAATAAAAATACCATCTCATTGGCCAGATTCCGCCTCCTTGGTCTTGGCCGTTGTCTCGCTTTTCCAGTGTAACCTCATGCCCGTTCCCTTCTCATACCCTTCACAGCGGTTTGTATTATAAATGGGACATGTCCAACCCCTGTTCACATTCCCTGCCATAAAGCTGTGGCAACAGTGTAGCAGGAAAAAAAGGGGGGAGGGGGTGGTGGGGAGCCTGTTTGTTTGTTTAATTTAGAGCTCAGTCAGAAGCAGGAATGTTTCTTGTCGTTCCTCTCCATTGATGGGCAGATTTTTATTTTTATTCTGTTTTTTTAGTTCTTCCCTTCAGTTTTAGGGAAAACCGATCTTAATTGTGTTTTCTCTTTCCTTGGAGTATCTGTAAGGATGTTAAAACCCATGCCCTAGTTTTCACAGCTGGTTTGTCTCAATCAAGATTCAGACACAGTCTGCACATGGCATTTGGTCGATCCGTCTTTTAACTCTTGTGACTCTATAGGTTTGGCTCCCCATCTTTTTGTGTGCCTGCTTGCAGTTTATTTGATGAGTGAATTGGGTCATCTTTCCTGTCGTTTCCCACAATTTGGACTTTGCTGACTGCACCCCCCACCCCCACTGTGTTCCCCTGTCCCCAGTGTTTCCTGACAAATGGTAGTTAGATGTGGACGCTTGATTGAGTTTAAGGTTTTATTTATTTTTATTTTTTTGTTTTTTGGCTAGAATACTTCCTAGGTGGTTGCTGGCTGTCTCTCTCAGGTTACTGGATCCTTGGTATTGGATACACGCAGCAGGAGGCACATAATTCCTGGTTATTTCCTCTGTTGTTATGTTTGGTGAGTGGGTTTGGATACTCCTTCCCGATCCACCAGTATTTTGCATAATGGTTTATTTTAGTTGGCTAGGTTTTAATATTCACAACTATTCCTTTTGGTGCATTGTGTATATTCACCTTCTGAACACACACACGTGTGCCTGTGTGTTTGTATACATGTATATATATGTACACATCATGTGTATTACAATGAGTGTGTCTCACAGTTAAAACAAATGGTGGCTATTAAAATCAACTGGATGGTAATCAAAGAGGTATGGAGTTTGTGTTTGGGATGATGAAACGGATAGTGCTGTTGATTGTACATTGTGAATATACTCAAGGCCACTGAATTGTACACTTAAAATGTTCATTTTTATGGATGTTTTATAACTACAAAAGCAAATCAGTTGAAAATGGATTGTAGCATACTGAATTTTTTTTAAAAGTCCATCATTCCATGATGATTATTCTTCCTCAAGAAGAGTCAAAGTGAGAGGTAGGTAGGGAGGTGAAGTTCTTATTTTCTGAACAATGCCAACTAATAAAATAGAAGTTATGATAGAGCTAGAAAAAAAATTATTTGGCAACGTTCAGGCAGATGTCCTCAGTGGATGCTAAAATCTTCAGTAAAAGATTGTTGGAGTTCTCTGTATCTCAGAGTGAAAGAGTCACTCAGTTGTGTCTGACCCCATGAACTGTGTAGCCTGCCAGGCTCCTCGGTCCATGGAATTCTCCAGGCAGGAATACTGGAGTGGTAGTCATTCCCCTTTCCTGGGGATCTTTCCAACTCAGAGATGGAACCTGGGTCACCTGCATTATAGGCAGATTCTTTACCATCTGAACCTCCAGGGAAGAGTATTTCCTTTAAATTACTTACTAACTACAAAAGGGAAGAGATACCGTTATAGCAGAGAACTTGGCCTCCATCTGTGATCCAATTTAACATTACCGGGAAGAGGGAGAAGCTAGCATGGAGCACCCACTGGTGTGATGTGATGGAAAATACACAACGTGACCTTTAGAGATTTCCTGCCAAAGGGTTGCGCGTGAACCTAATCGTAGGAAACAATTATACATATCCAGAAAGTAGGACGTTTCGTAAGACCTCTGGTCTGACTTTAAAAATGCCAATCTTATGAATGAAAAGGCTCAAATAAAGGAGGCTCCCAAACAGACATGACAACCAAATGCAGTATTTGAAACTGGATCCAAAACAAATAAAAGAATGGTCCTGTTGGAGCCGTTTGAATGAGGAGTTTATATTCAGTGATACTGTATTAGTTGGCTGGGGCTGCCATAACAACGCACCGCAGACTGAGTGGCCTAAACAACAGGAGTTTATTTTCCCACAGACCTACAGGCTAGGAGTCCAAGATCAAGGTGGAGGCAGGGTTGGTTTCTTCTGTGGCCTCCTCCTTGGCTCACGGCTGGCCTTTGTCTCCTTGTGTCTTGATGTGGTCTTTCCTCTGCGCCTGTGCCCTAATTTATGCTTCTCGTAAGGACACCAGTCTTAATGGCTTAAGGCCTACTTTAATGACCTCAGTTTACCTTAATTACTACTCTGAGTATCCTATCTCCAAATACAGGTATATTCTGAAGTCCTGGGGGTTAAGGCTTCAACATATGTATTTGGTGGGGGAACACAGTTCAGCCCATAACAGATATCGGATCATTTTAAAATTGCCTCGGGCGAGAGAGTGATAATGATGTTCTGAAGGAAAATGGTCCTGGTTTTGTTTCTTATGCTTTATGTTTTCCACTAGATTTTAAGCCAAGAACTAAGCCCTCACAGTACATATTCCATAACATTCAGACATGATTCGTTAAACTGTTCATCTATTTGGGGGGTGCTACCCACGGCAGAATGAAAGGAGGCGGGATATTTTTCTGTTGCATGTGTGTGGTTTGTCAGAAACTTTTCTCTTTCCCTAATAAACCACGTTTCTCAAGTCTCTCTTTCCTTCACTGAACAAACAAACAAAAAACACTAACTTGGGATACTTGAGGAGCTGTGTGTGAGTCACCTCCAAGAGCACATATAATGGGGAATCATAGCTGCAGAGTAAAGCCCGGCAGGATCTGCCATTCAAGGTGGATGAATCTCCATGACTACAAAGTAGCTGCTTCGGAAGGAGGCTCCCAGAGAAATGTGCTTCCTTGTGACTGAGAAGGTCTGGCTGGATTAAAGGGACACAGTTCCAGGAGGTCCAAACAGTGTGTCCACTGCTGCTGTTTCAGACCAGCTGCTCCGAAAAGCATGCTGGGTGCTGCAAGAGCTTTGACCAGGAAGGCTGGTGTGGTGACCTGTCAGCTGTCTTATCTGACTCTGCCAGGCCGCCTGGCAAGGACTTTGCTTCCTTGTGAATCTTCACACTCTTATTGTTGTTTGGTTGGCTGTGTGTCTCTGTTACTGCGTGCGAGCCTTCTCTAGTTGCAGTGTCATCTCTGATTGTGAAGCATGGACTCTAGGGCACGCAGGCATCGGTGGTTGTGGCTCACCTGCTTAGTTGCTCCACGGCTTGTGGGATCTTCCTGGACCAGGAATCCATGTCTCCTGCATTGGCAGGCAGAATCCCAACCACTGGACCACCAAGCAGATCCCACGCCTTTATGTTATTGCAGGTTGAGTTGGCTCTGCATTTCAGGATTCCACTTGCTTTGCATTGTGAATTTCAGCTCCAGAAGTGAAAGGTAGTTCAGCCCCTGGTTTTCTGATGATGGTTCTTAGAGATTTCTGTTAGTCTATGTTTGGTGTCCTCCTGCAGTTTAAGAAGAGCCTAGTCTTGACCTTTGCCCTCTGTTCCATTGGGTTATTTGCCTTCTCATATTGACTTTGTCCAAGAGTGCTTTCAAATTAAGAACTTTGGCCTTTTGTCCTATTACACATTATTTGTATATTTGTTTTTGCAATTGTTTGATGTTTAACTGCCTCATACACACTTTCAACTTTTACAACCTTGTATGTTACATGTTTGGGCTTCTGTGGTGGCTCTGATGGTAAAGAATCTGCCTGCAATCGAGAGACCCAGGTTCGACCCCTGGGTCGGGAAGATCTCCTGGAGAAGGGAATGGCTACCCACTCCAGAATTCTTGCCTGGAGAATTCCACGGACAGAGGAGCCATTAATCTTTTCCTATGGCTCCTGCATTCTGGGTCATCTGTCATGTTTAAACACAGCTTTCCCTCTTAGTATTACACAAGAAACCACTCATGTTTGATATCAGATGAAAGGTAGGGAGCCAGTGTAAGTTTTGTTGCTGTTCCATCCCACAAGGTCATGAACTCTCATTAGTGCCACATCATCAGCCAGTGCAACCTGCTGCCAGGTCGGCCCAGACACTCTGCTGGCTGAGACTCTGACTCGTTCCAAAAGCCAAGAGAGCCTTGCATTAGGGCTCACTGTCCGCCGATGCCTCGGTCAGCAGGGCCACTGTGGATACAGAAAGGCTGCGAGTCGCTGGGAAGCAGGGAACTGCTAGATTCTGTCTCAGGTTATGCTACTTTCATTCAATCCTGATTCTCTCTCATTCTCGCTTGGTAACAGATGAGAAAAACACTATGTCACATTGCTGCTTAGCAAGAGAATCAGAATTTAAACATTCATTTGCAAAGTCCATAAAATACGGGCAAATAGCATTCTATGTGGGAAACCTGGTTAGAAAATCTTCCGGGAGGAACTGGCCTTTGACTTAAAGCTTAAAAAAATAAAAATACCCTTAAAAAAAAATGTCTCATAATGGAAACTTTTCACAGGAAATTAGAATAGCATAACAAACTCTTATGTCCTTTTCCAGCCACTTTCAGTATTTATCAATTTATGGATGATGTTGTTAATTTATACCACACCCTCTCTTGTCTTCCCATCCTCCTGATTTTTTCAAAGCAAACCTCTGACATCATACTTGTAAATATTACAGTAAATATCTCCAAAACAGGTATATTTCCAAAGCACAACTGAAATATCATTGTCACATTAAAAAAAAAATCAGTGCCTCTTCCGTATGATCAAATACATATTCTGTACACATTTTACACATTTCCACTATCATCTTGGAGAAGGAAATGGCAACCCACTCCAGTATTCTTGCCTGGAAATTCCCATGGACAGAGGAGCCTGGCAGGCTACAGTCCATGGGGGTCACAAAGAGTCAGACACGACTGAGTGACTATCATCTTACAATATTTAAAATTGGTTTTCAAATGGTCACCTAAATGAGGCCCAGGATTGCGGTTGGTTGATGTGACCTAATTTTGTTTACTTTCCAGGTCCTCTGCTTTCTTAGTCTCGTGTTCTCTCTTCCTTTTGAAAGTCTTTATAACATAATGATTGAAATCATGAACTCTGTTCAGATTGTGGCTCTGGGCAAGTCACTCTACCCCTGTGTACCTCAGTTTCCTCATCTATAAACGGGCCAAGGTTGTTTTTCCTTCTTGGGTTATTGCGGGGGTCAGTTACTGCACTCATGTTTCTAAAGCTTAGAGCTGGGCCTGGACATAGAAAGCTTTGCCGAAGTGTGAGTCCAGGGGAGTTTGAAACCAGAGTCATGCCCAGGGTCATGTTGGAAGTCGTGGGGGAGGGAGGAGGAGGACTTGCTCCAGTGACACTGTGAACAGTCTTTGGGACGAGTATCCCAGCTATGCAGAGGGCTCCAGTTGGTTTTCTTTTAACTTCTCCCTGGATTCTTGACTATTCTTCAATTATATGATGCTGATATGCAGCAGAAATTTGAACAGGTAAGGTATTATTTAGTGAAAGCAACTTTCTATTGTGCTGTGATTTGCTGCTTTCTCTTCCTCTGCATTTATTAAGTTAGCTATTCTCTCCCAGAAGCATTTTAACTTTCTGTGGCATTATCTGGGCTCCTGCAACCTGTGATCTCCTAAGTAGAACCTTTCAGCACTTTATAAATATGTCATATACTTTTTATATTCCTTTGTTCCCCATCAGAACATACATCCCAGTCTTCAGAACAGCACAATCAGTTTTATTCATTTAAGGAGCAGTAGTCATTTGACACTTGCTAATATGTAACAAATTATATTGGGAGTGGTAATTACAACTGCAGCTGGTTCCTAATTATACTGTAACCTTGATGCTTTAAAAAAAACTGAGACTGAGTTCAGCATATAATACTGAGAATAATAGTCTGCATTAGGTAAATCTACCATACTCCTAACCATGGGTGTTTATGTATGATAATGCCAAATCAAAAAGACTTTATTTTAAATTGCTTTTAGCTACAGTGTTGTCCAGTAGCACCATTTGCAAGGATAGCTTAAAGACCCCTCTTTGATCGCCAAATTCTTGGCACATCCTCTAGGTATTAATAGTATACTTAGTGTGAACCGACCTGGGCTCTAGGGTCATTATTACTCTGTGATTTGCTACCACTCATTTAAGACCAAGTATCTTCAAATGCCGCAGCTTCTTCATCTGGAGACTGGGGATATTTTGTTTGTTTGAGCTTTTTACCAGTTAACAATGCTGTGAGAGTTTCAGGTGGACAGAAAGGGACTCAGCCGTGCATACACGTGTGTCATTCTCCCCCAAGCTCCCGTCCCATCCAGGCTGCCACGTGACACTGAGCAGAGCTCCATGTGCTGCACAGTAGATCCTTGTTGGTTATCCATTTTAAATATGTAAGCGTGTATATGTCCATCCCAAACTCCCTAACTGTCTCTTCCCCCGGACCACCATAAGTTTGTTTTCTGTGAGTGAAGACTGGGGCTATTAATGGTTCTTCACTTTAGATAGTTTTGGTGACATTTAAGTGAGATCAGGCTTAAAGATCAGGCGTACAGCCTTTAGGACATGCCTAGCCTAGAGTGAAAGTGAAAGTGAAGTCGCTTAGTCGTGTCCGACTCTTTGTGACCCCATGGACTGTAGCCTACCAGGCTCCTCCGTCCATGGGATTCTCCAGGCAAGAGTACTGGAGTGGGTTGCCATTTCCTTCTCCAGGGGATCTTCTCCACCCAGGGATCGAACCCCGGTCTCCTGCATTGTAGGCAGACGCTTTACCATCTGAGCCACCAGGGAAGTTAGAGTTAAGCCTAGAGTTAAGGGCCCAGTAAAAGTTACCTGGTCAGTGCTAATTGCTGTAATCCAGTGATAAACAACCCAGTCCAAGACTTTACCTCCACCGCCCCTGACTCCAGCAGTTATGGTCTTAGTTCTCCCATCACTCTTAATTCGTGGTAGCATGTATCATCACGCGCTTTGTACCAGCCACTTGCTGATAAATTTGTCGTCGCCTCCCCTCCCCTGCCCCCGGAGGGGTAGGGTCTCTGGTCATTTGCCGTTGTCCCCTTCATTCCTGGCGCTGGGCCTGGGACATGGTAGGCTTCCCATAGGTGCGTGTCTTTTCTCGCATGAGCAAGTGGAGCAGCGCCGTCTTAGGTAGCTCTCCCTGGGGTGGAGTAGTTTTGCTCCCAGGGGAAAACCTGGTACCATCTGGAGACTACTGGTTGTCACGTCTGGGAGAAGGGGTTGCTACTGGCATCTAATGATTAGAGGCCAGGGATGTTGCTCAACATCCTACGATGCACCAGACCCTCTTCCAAAATGAAGAATGATCTGACCCAAAATATCAGTAGGGCCATGGTTGACACACCCTGGTCTAACCCTTGACTGCTTAGGTTGTGGACCTGTGGGAAAGGCATGGGGCTTAGGGCCCATCATCTGTTTGTTTGCAGTTGTCGTAACTGCAAAATAAAAGAATCCAACCTACTTCAAGGAGACTTTGAAAAGAAAGGGGTTTATACAGATGTGTGCCTAGTGACTCTGTCTGATTCATTTCACTTTGATAGGGCCTGGCCACCCATGATCTTTTAAAAAAATAGACATTAGTATTACTACTGTTATTCTTATTTTGGAGTGGTTTTGGGTTCATAGCAAAGTTTGAAGAATGGTTCAGAGATTTTCTATATTCCTCCTGCCCCCAAGCATGCATAACCTCTCCTCTATTATCATTATCCCCCATCAAAATGGTACATTTGTTACAGTTGGTGAACCTACACTGACACATCCTTTTCCCTCAAAGTCTGTGTGGTTTACATTAGAGTTGACTCTTGATGCTGAACAGTCCTTGAACAAATTTTGTAATGATATGTATCCTTCATTATAGTGTCACACAGAGTCTTTTCATTGCCCTGAAAATCTGTGCTCTGCCTGTTTTCCTTCCCTGTTTCTCAAGCCCTGGTGACTAAACTGCTGATCTTTTTATGGTCTCCATAGTTCAAAATGTCGTATAGTTGGAATCATACATATGTAGCCTTTTCAGATTGTCTTCTTTCACTTACTAATGTGCATTTAAGTTTTGTTCATATTTTGATGGCTCACTTTTAAGTGCTTAATGCTGCTTGATGAAAGTGAAAGAGGAGAGCGAAAAAGTTGGCTTAAAGCTCAACTTTCAAAAAACGAAGATCATGGCAT